>CALYDF020010194.1:0-10183 GCA_944474145.2 Dicrocoelium dendriticum
GTACGTTGCCTGCTTGTTATTTGCACCAGATTGCCTTCGGCTCTGAGCTGTCGGTGTCATGACTGAATCTCCAGGTGAAGCGTCTCTGGTTGGAGAAGTGGAAGCACGCATGTTCGAGGTTTGCCCACTTATGGGAGTGAGGTGACCCCGTGGATTTAGAGTCACGGACGCTGCAGTGTGGTTGGAGCGTCTAGCTCTCTTCTTCAGCTTAGATTCAGAGCTTACTTTGACTGGTTGAGGTATTACCTTGGCCATATTTACCTCCGTGGGAAGATCTTAGTATTTACAAAATGCGCGCTTTTCAGTCATTCTATTGCACTTTTTACAACTGGAATGACTCGACATGTTGGGCAAAACCAAATTGTGTCAGCAACTTGGATTATCTGTCTCACTTCTTGGAGGTATTTGCCTACACATTGCGGACAGTACGATCTAATGCAGCTAGAACAACTTACCCCGAGCTTAGGGAATTTACTGACCTTCTCCGCTGAACATAGGCGATGTTGAACCATTGGAATGCTAGTCGTCCTCTTACCGTTTGCAGCAAGGCCTATGTGAGCGCTCACCTTGATGAGTGTTCTTTGCGCCAGGCGTGACGCAAAAACACGTTAGGACACGCCCACGAACTGCGAGTTGTTCAACCGCACCAAGCTCAGGCGGTAGAGGCAGATGGAGGTCGTAAGGCGCAGATCGTCCGGTTCAGCGATCAGTCGAATCGCGGTTGAACAAACCCACACTCATACAAATCGGCAGCGTATGTTAATTGGCCTGCCTTAAGCAGTGATGCAGGTGGAGCGCTGATAAGCGTCCCTAAATCTGTTCAGTTGATGAGCGGAGCAAAATGACGAAGTTTGTTAAGCTCCAGCTAGCAGGGATGGTTGTCACGTAGTTTGGGAGCCCTCAGCTTCTTCGTCCGAATGAGACCAAAATCTCTTCAGAAAAACTCTGGTTTGATGTAGTTACACAGGTGGAACTCCGCAAAGGATATGGAGAAAACTGGGAACTGGAGCAACAGTATAATTCACATAGGTTAGATCCAAGATTTGGGAAGCACTGAGTAGAGCTCGTCGAACTGGCTCGAACAAGCGCACGCACAATATTGTGTGAGGAGCATTAGAGTGACCACAGCGAGCAAAGCGAGAGTCGAGTTAAAGTGCGGCAGCACGGCAAATGCACACGTTTGTGGAATAAACTATTTAATCACGGACGTTTAAACAGATGCAGCTAAAAGTTCGACGAGCCAGAAATCCAGCAAGCCGATTGCGCTCTAAAAAGGATATGCTATTTTAAAATCGTTGCACAGATGCACCGACTCATCTCTGAAATCAAATACTTACAAATCATGGGGAGAACACATGGAGATCAAACAACCCTAGGAATGGCATGTAAAGCAATAGAGCTGGTCAGATTTCTCCATCGAAGAACCAACAAACGCTTTTCATCTATCATTCAACTAGTGGACAAGTTCCAGGCGTCACCAGTGAAGCATTTAGCTCCTTCTTCTCTACTTACATGAATCTTGACGATAACGTTATATGTACCATAAGGCTCCATCTATAATGTTGTTGCCCTCCGCAATATCCATCAAGCAACGCATTCTATTCAGCCGTGCTCAATTCTGGAAGTTGATGGCACCCCTCATGCGCAATGAAACAGGGATGGCCTGATATAACACCAATACTTTTGTCTATGTTTGCCGCTTCACTGAGAGCCAAATACTTTGCAGATAAACGGGAAACTTCATTTATCAATTCTAGTCACAAGGGTTGAGCAAAAACAGAGGATTGACAATTACAGGCCAAGCCCTAACACTCCTATAATAGCCTGATAATTAGTGAAAATGGTAAAAAGTGTGGGGGATTTCATCAACTCGCTGGAGATGATCGACAGGTGCTAAAATGGTTTCGTTGGCTAACTCGTACACATTCTGGTAGCTGCGTTGCCTGAACCACATAACAGGCTCCATTAACGCAAAATACGCCGTATTAATTCTTTGCTTTGACATGCGGAAAGTATTCGATTGGGTGCCTCACAAACAGTTACCGATTCAGATAGATTGTTTTGAAGCCCGCAACACTAATGGGTTGGTTATCATCATACATGAACCATCCCGCTAAACTAGTAACCTTAGGCGACTGTTGCTCTTCTCCGCGTCCAATTAACAGCGAGGTTAAACAAGGATGCTAATTCGGTGTATTGATTTCCTTGCTGTGTGTCAATGATAGCAGTTTGGTTAACAAACATGGCGTACCGTTTTTATTTGTTGAGGATCTAACATTTGTCCAAAAGTACCTACGAGTTGAGCTTCCGATCAATCATTTAAGAATACATTCATTCACTTGGGACTTGGTGCGACAGGTAGATGATGACGTTAAACACACAACAGTCAAGTAGCATATGTTGCGGTCGCTTGATACCCGAATCATCCATCACAAGTAACAGCGAACGCAGCTGTGCACAACGGTCTACCCGTGACCTCCGGATCAGATATTCTTGTAACTTCAAATTCTCTGAACAGATTGAGTACCAGCTAGTACGAGCTAGACGATTATCTGTTAACGTTTCTTATAACATGCATACAATCACAGCTACAGTTGAACTATGTAAAATCCTTAATCGTACCATTCTGGACTATCGCAGCATACTCTGAGGCAATATGAGAAATCGGACAGAACATTGATAGAAAGCTTTCAACGGTCGTATACCAAGCACTTATTTAGAAAACATTATATCCTAAACACTCGGAATCCATGCCAGCAACTCCATCTCCATCTGCTTTGGCTGCGAAGATTAAAAGTTAACGAGACTGCTGCACAAGCTGATTCATGGTAATACCTATTGCAATCGATTCATCCTTAACATTGCAGTACAATTACACACTAGACCTAGGTAACAAAGACCTTACCCTAATTACAACACGAGACAAGACAAATTTGTCGTCAAACTTCCGTCTCACCATATATGCTTCGCTGTGGAATCGGTAGCCATTCACCATCAGGTTGTGTGAGACCGTGCAATCCCTTCGCAGTAACTTGGGTAGCTACCTCCATCTGGACACCATTATGTCGCCTTTTCGTGGGGAAGATTATTTGAACATTATTCAATAAATATTCCAGATAATGTCTAAGTGGTGTACTATCACCAATTTACGCAACTTAATTAGTCCTCAGAGTCTACCACATACTCAAACTGCTAATTTGCCTCTTACCACCGCATAAGACAAAGATATGGGGCAAATACCTTGCCAGGAATGCAGCCGAATATAAGAAGGTAAGTTTGATATTGCTCTTGCAAGAGCATCAACTTACCGGTCGTGTACGTCCGCTTCCAAATAGTGTCACAGCTGTTCACCTGCCGAGCAATACGCCCAAAATAATAATAATAATAGTAATAGTAATAATAGTTATTAATTTTATCTTCATACGGTACATTGCTTGGCCAGAAGCAATACTAACTTGGAGCATAAATGTGCCACTGGTACTGTGCACCTTTGACCGATCAAATATTGTGCGCTCGAGACATTACTGAATGCTAGGACAAAGGCTGGAATTTTGGCACAGGGACACCGGGTACCGACCGGGTCAGAATACGAACCAGTGGTAACTCTTTCCGACAAAAGGTATGTTTTAGGTGTGCTGAGAGAGGACGTTCAAATACCTCATCCTAAGTTGACCAGCTACAGTCAGGCGTACAGTTGGTGCCTTCTAGCACCGACACTTCTATCCCTGTCTGTCTTCCAGTAACACCAATGTAGAGTAATGCTCAGGGCTTCAGCCGTGAACTCCTAGCCTCCAAATTCCACCCCCGTTCAGGCTATTGCCACCTGATATGTCCAAACCAGGACGAAACCGTGGTCGTGGTGTGCCAGTGTTCAAAGGAGTAACATCCAAATATTTATTTCGGATGCCGTCCTCACGATCGTAATGACCGAGGTTTACCTCAAAGTGAACCGTGGTCTCAATAGAGGTTGTGTCGCAACCCAACCACACAGCGGATCCCGCAACTTCAAGTTTGAATGTCTCAACCTACTGGGCAGCATACTTGTCCCCATAGAAGCATATATCTAGCCAGGGAGTCCCATTGACTAATGTCCCAAGACCAATGACAGTGTCACTGATAGTACGTGTACGTAACACCTCAGAGTGGGTATGCATTGACGCGCGCGTGAATTTGAATGAGCAAACAGTTATTATGGTTTTTTAACAGGCCAACTTAATAGCCCTGTACGTGAAGTTGTTTGTCAACAGCTATAAAAAGAGGAGGGCCGTTGGGTGCTAATTTAAACAAAAATAGCAATCTGAGCTGGGAAGTAGACAGTACAAATGAAACGCTCAGGCTACGGAGGTGTGAGTGGGAGTTCACACTCTCCCCACCTTGAGGATAAGTGAGGTTCCAGTGCTCCCTTATTCGTGAACAGAACAACCGCTTTCAGTTGGTCTCATAGTCTATGGACCTGTAGATTTTGAAGCCGCAGTATCCAATAAGTACTTTGTCGCACCTGGTGGTACATAAATGTTGGCATACTCTTGGACTCACTGATTAGAAAACTGAGTACAAGAATTAAGAATAAATTTTTTAATAGGATACTTGCAATAAAGGTGACCTGGACAGTCAGTCAAGTGCAATGCAGCTTATCTGCTGGCCGCCGAACGCTGGAGGATGGAGAGCGGCTCCTGATGGCATAGTGACAAAGTACTGGAACTCCAATGTAAGGGCATCCAGTGCGCTGGAGTAAGGTTATCGAGCGTAATTTTTGCAAACCTGTCAGTCATATTTAATTGCGAATAAGCCATAGTCAACCACCTTCATGGCGAAACAAGCAGTGCACTACAGTTGTCTTGATTTGAACTAAGTTGTTGCGAAGGTATGTTGGACTAAAGACAGTCAATAAATTTAGTTGGCTCATCTGCGTGCCAGCAGTAACGTTAATCGCGTATTCTTTCAAAGTCAGGAGCTGCAAGATTACCCTTAATGCAACAACTTATCGGACAAGGGTGGACATAAGGAAGGAGGTAAATGGGCAAAGCACTTACGGATTAATTGGCCCGTGCGCTTAGCTAAGTGACGTGACGCAACGATAGTTCAAATAGAACAGACAAACCACCTGATTCGTTAGAAAATTGTTGCTTAGGAGGAAGGAGTCCTACTGGACTACCATCACCAGCGAAAATCGAATGACAGCAAAAATGGAGGAGATAGATCGAGGACTCTTCACGGCCCAGTGGATTTGTCTTCCACATCGGGTTAAAGATAATGGGTGGGCACCAATGAACTAACCTCCCCCAGAATGGGTGACAGCATCACATCTGTTCACAACCCTACTATTTTCATTCCTTCCACTTCTTCTCCGTTTTTATACACGACTTTTCCTCTAATACACACCAGTAACTTATCTTCCTACTTCGATGGTGCTTAAGGTGAAAATGCCAACTAGCGATCCCAGTGCGTTGCAGTAAGGTGCTCAGATCACTCCAAATCCGGCTCTTCATTCGCTCGGGATAGATGCGCGTTCTCTCCAAAAACTGCAAATGAGACAGTAGAGAAAATAATAAACTTTTCCAAACCGAGTCGGCATTAGATAAAGTCATTTCTTCGCCTCTGCGGTAGCAACTATGCGAGCACTGAAAGTATCTAAGTCGTCGGCGTTAGACATCATCGAGCCGATGAATGTGATCATCTCGAACGAACCGCCGTGAATCTTTAGTGTGCATAGCTTGAACCCGAAACTGTAGTGGGGTCAGTAACCAGAGTCTAAAGCAGCGCTACCTATATTCGTTTCGGCGCATATCACTACCGTCTACGACTTGGAGGTCAGGGAAGAAAAATTCTGTTCACCGATCAGAACTACGGGCATAGGGACTAAGGCTGGCGCTATGAATGCTAATGTGGATAGCTCAGTTGGGGCAAAACAATGACTGCGAATTGGCTTTGGACACAAAGATCAAGGTGTTGATAACATAAATCTACTTTTTCAGTTATTGGATGGCAGCCTATTAGAGCCAATAACCACCGTCTAAAATAGCGCCACCTATAAGCGTTTCAGTCCATAACACTATCGGCTACGAATTGGATCACATAGTTGTACTTCTTTAGTTATGGGATGACAGCCTATACAAACAACCCAACGTTCAAGCGCAGGCATTAACCTCGAGATGTCGGGTGTCTACCGAATAACACAACGCCATGAACGAAAATGAAGCATATGACAATCAGTCAAAAATAGCACTTATCAGTTCGGGAATGTTGGTCGTTATGGAATATTTATGTAGATTTTGACGTGTCGTCAAGTTAATACATGGTGGGACCATACATGATAATAGGATTTGCTACGTTACTCCGTCCGAAGCGTAGACGAAGTGTCATCATCTTTATCTTCTTCCGGTCGGCTCCTACATCGATTTGTCATTTCTCTTTTTCGCATAATGCAAATCGGAACCCTACTTCATGTGATGCTGTGGTGGCGTTTCCTAACCAGCAACAAGTTGAAGGTTTCCTTAGTCAGCAATCCGAGCCTCAATTATTGCGGCAATATCAATGCTGTCGCGACTGGATTCCAGTGACTTGTGCAGTGCGTCGCCTGGGACGCCCATTCGTAATCCGGTCTATGTGCGCCCCTTCCAGCATCCGATCGTTAACGCTTTCCACGGAAGTCCACGGCTGCACCCGGGAATCGCTAGGACGGGAATCTAGGGTTAGGTTGGGGTTAGGGCGGATAGGATGGGTCAGACGAAATTGGAACTGTAAGGAGCAGATATGGAGGAGGAGGAGGAGAAGAAGAAGAAAAGAGGCGCCATTTCGCTTGTCCACCGTTATGTATGCTGTGGAAAAGGTGACCGTTTCCGTACGATTGTGTGACGACTGATATGGCAAGAGATTGCCAGTTCTTGTGTACGTTACAACTGATAGTTGGGCCTTCATAATACCAGCTGGGCCCCGAAGGATATATATATGTATATATGCTGAGACTGATGTTGCATTCTTGATGCTTCCTCACCGTAGTTGGACTAAATCAACTTACACTTGAACTAGGTCTTTTTAAGCTGCTTACATTTCATGAAAACTTTATTTGCGTTGTTCTGCTCAGCTGAATAACCTTCTATTAACTGACCATATTACTCACCAAAAATTGCGCTAATCTTTGCTAACTTTATTGCGCTTGAAGCATTTTTATGTAGCTTGTGGACATATTTTACTTATCGCTGATTGGTTGCTAAGCAACTTGCTTCATATGCTAATTTAACGAAGAGTTATACCACCGTATCCCTATGCATTGTTTGAGCTATTTCATTTCATCTTGTCATTTCAAGTGATTAGCTGTTGTTTGATATCCCCAGTGTGGCTGCGCTTGATGTGTATGCTGACAAGGTGCCTATCTATCTTTTACCCACTACCTCTTCTATGCTGGCTCCAGGAGACTGTTGGTCGTTGCTGGAGAGGACAGGGTGCACGGTCTTTGGGGCCGTGCTAGGCACGAAGAGTGGTTCCATGCACTCAGTGTGGAGCGGAATACGGTCCAGCCACAGCCTTGTGTGAGCGCTTGATACCCCAACTACGGCATGTTTGTGTTTGCCTGTGAAGCAGTGTGGGACGGCTCCGTTGATCAAACGTGGCTCCCATCCACATGCGTCCCAGTCTTATTCCTTCGGGTTTACGCTGGATATGGGGTGTGTGGTTGGAGCTGTGGGTGGTACAGCGCAAGCCACCCATGGTCCATCTGTAGGTGCAGGCGTCCTGTGGCTGGTCACAGTGACAGGCCAATTCGAATCCGGATGCCTCCAACCACATAAGACATGAAAGACGGTATTGATTCATTTTCAGTTCGACAGCTGTACCTATGGGCCGAGAGAGATAGAATGGGAGACTTTTGGTTACGTTTGAAGCGAACGTGGTTTGCATTGTTAAAAATGGCTCTGAAATTTTGGTTTGACTGTAGGCTGCGAGCGATACCATCACACTCAACTGCTCCACTATGTTATGGTATGTCAGCGTGACGTGCTTGCAGTGCGCATGACACATGTACGACGTGGAGTGGAGTACAACATATAACAAATTGTTACTGACCAAATTTCACATATATTTTCATAAATCCATGTGTTGTTCACCTGCACCGCATCGGCGAAGATTTAATGTTCGTCCCCTAGGTGGAACTGAGAAGTGAAAAGAACCAGAAAATGAAGTCTGGACAAGCTTTGGTGACCCCTGCTCCACTGCTTCGGTAAGAGTTTTAGGACTACATTCCAAGGAACGGTAATCTTACTGCTGAGGAGACAGTCGTTCGCGTAAACTGTAAGCGGTTCGATTATTGTTGTGACCATAATTCCGCTACCGGCACTTTTATGTCAAAGGAGAAAGGGGTATTTGCTGTGGATGCGGAGAATTTCAAAGTACGGAAAAGAGGGGAAAGCCACTCTGGATGCGTCCCCTATTCATACGAGTTCTGTCACATCAATTTTAGCAATTCTGTTTAGGATCCATTATATAAAACGCGAACAATTATCTATTTTATACGACCGCTTTGTACACCTTGAACACATGATCCAATTGAGCTGTCTCTCGCACTATCTTTAAATGTACATTTGATGTATTTATTTATAAATTATTTATAAATAATGCATGATGAGTAGAGAAGCCTGAACAGATAAGCACGACATGGAGCACCGTTAACATAAGAGATTCACTATCCCTTTAAAGAAGTGTATGTATCCATCTTGCACCCTATGCAGACGCGGTTGGGAATTGCTTCAGGTGTAATATACACACAGCCCACAGATCTCATGTAGATGTGACACAGAAATTGCGATGGTCTGCTGGACAACTGTTCAGAGGTTGAGTGGAATATCATACCCATGCCGCAACGACAACGTCTGAAGCACGGTCTTCCTGACACCCGAGAGTGCATGGAACACGGACAGCACTTGTTCGGTTGAGTAACGGAAACTGCGCTTGAGCCGATGATGTATCACTGAAAACGGTGAAAGCGGTGGTGGGCAACATTACTCGGTAGGACGCATTTGGACGGAAGAACATATGCCTGCTGGGCCATCGCTTTACAAGCGCTAAAAAGCAAGCAATTTGATAAGATGCTAAGATCCCTAGGGAACGCGGTTGTCTAGATTCTGCTCAATCGCCTCGTCACTCAGTAACTGTAACCAAACGTGACTGAAGAGCACTTGTGGATTCCATTCTGGCCGCAGTGTGATATATATGATATTCGCGCCTCATCAGTTTCGGGAAAAAAGGATCGGAACCAGCCCTTGTACTCACTGTTCATCGACTTTCTAAGGCGCTTGACACGGTGAACCACAAGGCACTGCGTAGGGTTTTGAGTAAGTGGGGTTGTTTGTCTAAAGGAATACTTACACAGAGTGTGCCGGCGAGGGTGCAGCTGTGGTGGGAAACGTCGGATGACTTTGATGCTGCCTTTAGTGCGAAGCAAGATGGTGTCGAAGCTTCTAATCTTTCCAACATATATTAAAGTCACATGATGTCTGGTGCATTCAAAATGTGATTACGGTGTCCATCCGGAGCATAGTATCGATGGTGGGTGGCTGAAGATTCATAGTTTCGGGGTCAAAATCCAACTGCATGAGACAATTATCCTGATGCTGTTGTTTGCAGACGACTGGGCGTCCTTTGGACACAGCGACGATGAGCTGCAACTTCTGACCACGGCTCCCGCTTCTACAGCGGAAATGTTTGGACTCAACCGGAAATAGTGTTGCTGTCTATCTTTATCAACAGTCGCCAGGACTGGGATCCTTGAGCTGCAAACAACCCAAGAAGTCTTAGTGACCTCATCGCATATTTGCTACCTCGAAAGCATGTTGACAACAGATCTGAGGGGTAATAGAGGCCTGCATACTGGCGCATGAAGACGAGTGCCTTGTTTTGCAGTCTAGGACATCTGGTATGGATGATCCTTCAGCCAACCAGTGGGACCAAGCTGGCGGTGTTGCGGGTTCTTTTCTACGGTAGAGAAAGGTGGAGACTGTGCAGGTACATTCGATAATCGGAATGATTCTCTCAACGGTACCTGAGTTGAATGTTATGCCTTCGCTGGTGTCGCAAAGTTCCTGAAATAGAAGCGCTGCACCGGAGAGACATGTACCAACTGGATTGAACAATGAACAATGAATTTATACGGGTTAAGAAGCTTTGCTTCACAAGTCCGGTTGGATGGTTG
>CALYDF020010195.1:0-10177 GCA_944474145.2 Dicrocoelium dendriticum
ATGTAACCTAAGTATATTTCAGGGGGGCAAGTGGAACATACAATTGCCCAGAAGGAAAAGGCACGCACTAAGAAGTCCGATAACCGATCAATCAGCGCTGAGCGATGTTCAACCCACCAAGATAAGCCTAGAGTAGCGAACTACAACACTACTTTGCCCTCGGAAAACTTGCTTCATGCGGATTGGTATCGATCAACTGGCTTTAGTGTACGGCTGGATCTGCGTAGTTCACGAGGCGGTGAAGCCAGGCCTGCCTGAATTTCACACGTAGTATGACTAGACTGCGAGGCAGGTCCAGTTTTTCTGTGGAGCCGACGGATGTTGACTATCAAGTCATTTTCCAATACATATGTGCCAGGCCCACATGCATGTGTGATTTTCAAATGTGTAGACAGAGTTGGTTGACCCTATACTGTACTACTATTTTTGATCCGAACAAATGATCCAGGCTGCGATGGAATTTAGGTTTTAGCGTTGGATTGTTGATATTTTTCTATGCGGTTTGGTACTTCGAGTTTTACATAAAAGGACACGTGCTTTGCAGCAGTGTTTGTGTAGAAGAGTCTTCCTAGCATCACTTCAGTAGGCGTTTTCCCTATGGATCTTTGTTCACCGCTTTTGTATGATAGCATTCCTCCTAGTTGGATGGTCTGTATTGCTTCCTTGAGAGACAGGTTAAGGCGCTCCACCACACCATTAGCTGCAGGATCATAGGGGCAGTCCGGGAATGTTCTTTTATCATTTCCTTGGAGGAAAGTTGTGAATTCGTAACCACAGAATTAAATAAATAAATAAATATTTTATTCTCGTCACTGCGAGACACACCATCAAGGGCGTGATCATGGTATTACAGACATGTATGATAAGCAATTGCACAAATGAATACATTTTGACCAATAGAATGGGAATTTATGTGTGTGTTGACATGTAAAACGATGTTCAACTGTGTATTTGGAAGGGGATATGTTGTGTGAGTAGGTAAATATAACTGTGTGTGCTTTTGTTCGTTGTGTTTGCCGTCAAAGGGGGAATCGATGGAACGCTTTGAATCAGATGACGTCCGTGATGTGTGGATGATCCTCCGGAAAAGGGAAGAGGCAGTGACTTTATTTAGTGGCGAGTCACATCCGCCACGTCACAGTGTTGTTAAACGGATACTTGTGGCTTTTTATAGGGAGAACACTTGCCAAGCGAAATCCCACCACGTCCTGCGACACTGCCGCCGAACCATTCGCTGGAACGGGAAAAACCCGAACCACCCAGCTGGCACCACGAGGAGGTTGTTCGGCTAGCCAGCCCATTAGTTGTAACCACTTCTTCTGTTAATCCAAAGCGACTGAACAGATGTCTGAGCCAGCGTGTCACTACGGAAGAGATTAGTTGGTCACACATATGAACCTAAGGATAACTGCTGTAGAATCAAGTTGCAACAACTAGATTTTTCTTATTCACCGAAGCAGTGGCGAAGGGGCCCATAACATCAATTGCAAGTTTGGCCAACGGCCTCGCCGGGTATGTTATCGGTTGTACGGGAGCCTCGGCAGGCAATGAACTTTTATCCGATACTCTGCAGGTCTGACAGTTTCTCACAAATGCTTCAATGCTTGATGTTATTCGTGACCACCAGAAGTAATGTCCGACTTTATTGTTAGTTCGGACAATATCGGGATGAACCACATGAGCACACGCAATTATCTTGTTAACCAGCGATGATGGCGCCACAACCACTGGTCCTCGCATTAGACAACCATCTACGACTGAAGGTTGCTCTCGAATTGCATAGTACGGAAGGAAATCAAACGGTATTTTGTTGTTCTTAGACCATCCATGCTGAACGCAAGCCACGAGTTGCGGCACCGTCGCGTCTCTCGCATTCTCGGTTTGTAGTTCATTAATCGTCGGAGTGGACCAAGCGGATCTAAGTCTAGACAACATTGCCGCCTCTCTGAGTGTTTCTCTTCCGTCGTCCAGTTTTGAAGGTCAGCGTGCTAATCCATCCGCGATATGTTTCTGTCATCCTGGTCAGTAAACGATTTGGAAATCATAACTGATAATTCTGGCGTACCAACGATTGATTAGCATCTGGCGGAACCTTTTAGATTCATTATTGAGGAGGGGGTGAGAGCGGAGTGGTCAGTTCGTAAAATAAAACGGCAGCCAAAGAGGCAAAAATGTCATTTTTTGCAAGCACATACACAAGCGAGAGCCTGCTTTTCGTCGGCGAAGTAGTGACATTCGGAGTCTGATAACTTCCGCTAAGCACAGGCGATAACATGCCCTTCACCGGTTTGTAGTTGTGAAAGCACAGCCCCGAGGCCGACATCGGATGCATCAGATGACACAAAAGTGCGGCATGATTCGTCAAAGATGGCAACCAATGGGTCGGAGGAAATCCGTCGTTTAAGTTCGTCAAAGGCATTTTGTCGTTCACCTCCAAACAAACAGTGACTCTTTCTTGTCAATTTCCGCAGTGGATCTACCACGGTTGCAAAAGCACCAACATATTGCAAGTCGTAAGAGCACATACCAATGAAAGGTTTTAGTTCCATTAAGTTACTAGATGTCTGCGAGTCAGCTATGGCACGGATATTTCGTGACTGGGGCGAATTCCGCTGCGGGAAATGATGTAGCCAAGAACTTGAATCTCATAGACGTTAAGGATGCACTTTTTCGTGTTCAAGCGGAGCTCGAGTTCACTGAATCGATGGAATACTTTATGTAAGCGCAGGTCATGCTCGTCCGCTGAGCGACCGAAGATACACATTTTGTCCAAGTAGGCAATCTGTTCATCAATACCTAACAGAGCTTGAGTAGTGAACTTCTGCCAGGCAGCAGGTGTTGAGCTCAGACCTATGGGTAAAACACTGTACTGAATCAATCCATAAGGGACTAGGAAGGCTGTAAGGGGTTGGGAGTAGTTAGATATACGGGTAAGCAAACATATGTTTCGATAATTCAGCTTCAGGCTTACACAATTATATGCAAATCAAAATGTGCAGACAGACATTACAAGTCGTTACTCCTAGATCGAGTTAATCGAATGCTGACAGTGCTGTCTGTTAAGTCACGACAACCGACCGCGTGAGACCCCTTGGGTCAGAGGTCACCGGCCGTTTGGGCCCGGGTAATCCCAACCCCTTAGCTAGCTTCTTCTGAAGACACAGCTTCGGTTCATGCAGCTGGCTCGCAGTTGCTTCAGCGGCTTCTAGTAATAGATTGCGGACATAATTCGAGCGGTTCTTTGGGACCTGATAGATAATTTTGCACGAAGCGCATAAAGGCATGTGGAAAATGGCATATCTCATATCCTGTTCTGAGAAAGCGGTTGCACCAGAAATGTGAACTGTTACCTCAGCACAAAACCATCTAGGACTCGTTGAAGTGCATCGTGATCGCCTTGGTTGATGATCATCCTCCACATCTTAATCTAACTATTGAAAAACGAGGAATCCGAGGAAATCAGACGCGTAAGCTTGTCAATGTACACGGGGAAGAGACGTGGCCCCAACAATGATTCTTGTGGCACTTCACATTTGATATGAAACGGATCGGACGACGCAATTCGGTCTAATCTGCAGGTACCGATTCTGTAGAAAGGTTCATATCCATACAAGGACAGGATCCCCAACTCCGTATGTTTCGAGCCTGTGAAGTAGAATACGATGGTCCAGTGGGTCGAAGGGTTAGAGAAATCGAAGTAGATGACGTCAGTCCCTTTTCCTTTTCGTCTGCTTCTGTCCAACTCCTGCTTGAATCATTAGGTTGATAGTGCATGAACAACGTTGGCGGAAACTAAAGATTGTTCAATTCATAGTGTGAGTACCCAGAGACTAATAGTTTCTTCACTGGGTTATTGGGAAATGGTTTTGAGTCAGCTTAAACGGCCTCGTAAGTATTTCTTAATCTTACCCACTATGTGCAACGTAAAGAGTTCGGTCATTTGCTTCACTACGGGCTCGGCAGACACACTGCTGGTGCACTGTTTGAAATATGTGTCCTTTAGTGGCATATCGCTCATCGCCTTCAGCGGAAGCTGAGATTGTAGCCTGTAACGAATCATATGTCAGGTTTTCAGTAGCCATGCTACCGTTACTCTTGTGTTGCATCCTTTCTTGTTCAGTGATATGCGTTATCAGTGATATGAGTTATCATTTCGTGCTATCGCATGCTACGGTTTATGAGAATGCTTCTGGCCAATATATCCTTTTGGTAGTCACCTAACTTGCGGGAACATATGGAGAAAGCGGTGTTCAGTTCGGAGGCGAGCTCTCTACAACAGGACTGGTTCCACTTCCTTGATGTGGTTTAAGCATAACGTGCAGAAGTCTTAGCTCTCCTAGTGTTTAGAGTTGGGGTGCAGTGCGACCCGTACTACATCTGCGGGTTTAATCCCAACGCCGAGTAGGCTATTGCCTTAGGTCATCTAAATTCCTCTCTAATTGATGTTGACGTTAGTACCGGAACATCAAAACACAGTACACTCAGAAAAACTTGGTTTTTAACCCCTTTCGACGTGTAGCTGGTAGTGATTGACGTAATAGGCGATGTGCATCACCAGAGTTCCACTTTGCTTCTTAGTTTCCGGTCCGGTGGAGGATGCTGCTGATTTTAAATGTCGGAATCTTTTGGCAGCAATCGTAACCGTACTTTCATTAGTACCAGCTTGCTCTGTTGGTATGGGTTTACTTCGGAGATTGGGCAAGGCTTTGCGTTTGAGTACTCCGATTAAACTGAGAAAGTAATTGGCAGAATTTAAACTGATGGTAGTACTGGAACATTGGTAGGTTTTTTAAGCTACTGGTGTCGTTCTATCAACCCAGTTGCCGGCCGTCATTGGCGAGTTTGGAAATGAGTTTACTAGAGGGACCTAGGTTGCACAATCCACAATGCTCGTTCCAGTTGTACGGTTAAGCCAGAATTAAATAAAAACAAGTACGGAGCAATGGAAGTATGTCATAGGACCAATGAATCATACATGGGTACACGCGCATGGTGGATAAGCAGGCACCAGTATTCGCTAACTTCCAAGCCTGTATCTTGATTAGATGGCGTGGACCAATGCGTGTAGTGAAGGTAAGGGATAGACCACATACACGTATTAATGCACCAATGCATTGATGCACATAGGCACAAACACATGCACGAACGCATACACTGCGCGGTCGGTTAAAGTGACGTATAGAGGCCCAGCTGAGGATGCATCAATCACCAGTTCCTCAATATTGGCTAGTATATGGTAGTACTTCATTGGGATAGACCTGAATTCCACGCAGAGCCAGAAAGAGTATGGTTTGTTACTGTACAAGTTGGCTCATTTGTTTTCAGTTTGGTGTATTCAGTGAGGAAAATCTTACGACAGTTGGAACACGGAACAACAAATCTGACGAAGTTGGCACTTAACATTTAGCTTGGGGCAAGCTAAGTACTGCACCTACTGAGCGATTATTACGGCTGACTTACCCTTAAGGATTAACGGCTTTTTCCTGTCCCGTCGACGTTGAGATAAAAGTCACACATCACACCGATGTGTGCGTGAGGTGACGGTTGAATGGGTCCGTGCGTCTTTGCGGCAGATCACACGATGGTTGGATGGAAGGAGTTTTGTTGCTGGGTTTGTTGATCCACCACGGTAAAGGTGATGAATGGCAGAGCGGAATTGAGAAAAGGCTGAATTGGGTACGCTTTGTGAAAACGAAACTACCCTGTAGCTGCTCACACAGTGGTGAACTGGAGCGAGTGAAAGCTCATTGAAAGCTGTTGGAATGATCTGTCTAGTAAGACCAAAAATAGGTTCGACGGTTAGAAGGGCTGTTGGGTGTCGCCTGGGATGCTAATCAGTAATCAATGACAAGTAAGAGAAGTGTCAACTACGGGACAGTATATAAGTTAGAGACGACTGAACTCGACGTGTATGGTGCAGGCTAGAAAAATAGGAAGCGAATCAACCAGAGTGAGAAACGGTGCAGCAAGATACTCAGCAAAACGAGTTGTGTCAACGGAAGTACCGTCAGTAAAACAAGTGAACACTTTGAAGGTTAAAACAACGGTAAAATCCAAGGTTGCAAAATTCTGGAAGAATGTGTTCTCCCGTACAATACTAGGGCCTTCCTTAGAAGGCTGGAGGATGTAAGCCTTCGATGGAGCTGTTAGTGGGGGAAAACGGGTGAGGACGGGTGCGAATAGTTGCATGCGCTTGAAGCCGGGCTTTCAAGATGGGGTGTGTAGCCGACTTCGTTGGGTCCAGGCATTTGCTATTGATTATTTTATGAGGATCGTTTGGACCAGAGTGTATCATCGGTGGGTCGTCGGGGCAGACCGGTCGGGCTGTAAAA
Organism: Dicrocoelium dendriticum; assembly: GCA_944474145.2. Classification (NCBI taxonomy): domain Eukaryota; kingdom Metazoa; phylum Platyhelminthes; class Trematoda; order Plagiorchiida; family Dicrocoeliidae; genus Dicrocoelium; species Dicrocoelium dendriticum. The sequence goes on from CALYDF020010195.1 coordinate 6,333, forward strand.
AGCTGGCTAGTCCTAAAAGGCCGACGGGACATTCCCTCTGCTGCAGACCCGACGGTGGATTTTGGAGGTAACACTCCCCCACCGTATTTCAGTCCACGGTCCTCGTCCCACGAAGAAATCCGGCGTCCTTGTCGGCAACCACTAGCCAGGCGTTTGGGTACCTACTCGTTCGTGGCCATCCGCTGCTTAGGGCGACTGACTGTTTCTTAGGTCAGGAAGGGGGCCTTGGGTCGGCTGGTGAGTCACTCGGGGGCTGCGTTGAGGCGGTTGCCAAGTCAATCGAGGGTTGCTTTGGCAATTCTGGCGGTTGAGTTTCTGGAAGGTAGCACTCAGAGGGAGTGGGCAAAGGTCGGGGAAGTGGCTTGATGCCGGAGTGGGAACATTACATTCATGGTAAAAGTAAATACGCTTTTTGGATGTTCAACTGTTTTGGCTTTTTTGTCGAGTTTGCGAAACGTTTGTGGACGAGACGCACGATTACCACTGAAGACGAAAAAGACGTGCTAATGGAAATAGCAAACTTTTACGAAATCTGTAAAACGGACCGGATTGTTGATCTGTCTACCGAGTCCGTCAGTTGCCTGGGGTTGAAGCAAAGTAGGCTATGGATCAAGGGGTACGGAGGGTTTCAGGATATTCAGTGCTCGGGAAGTCACCGCAGGTGCGGGTGCTTATGTGGTAGCATCAGAATGGTTTGCAAGTGGTTCGTCAAAGAAAGCCAATTTGAGGCGGTTGATGGACATTGCTGTTCGGTGACCCTGCTGGTCTAAAGTGAAATGTTTCGGAGTCCGTTGCAGGACTCTGGAAATGTCAGAGTAGGGAGGCTGGAGAGGGAGCCGCACTGCGTCGGTGCGAAGGGAGACGTGACTGAAAGTAAAGAGTCCGCTATGCATTTGCACGTCTCTAGTCTGCTCACGGAGCGGTCATACGTAGTGAAGGCATGCGTTGAGCTAAGGAGGACACAAAGTTAGGCGGTGGCATACCCAAAGATGTGGGAGGCGAAATGAGTCCTCTTGGAATATTTAGCGTTGTGCTGTAAACCAGCTCTGCAAGTGCCCATTGCAAGTCAGTTCTGATGATGCTGCGAATGCCTAAGGGTACGAGCGAAATGTTTCCGCTGCAACTAGGGTCGGTGGAGGCGCAGAGCGAGGCTTAAAACTGTCTATGGAGGCGTACAACTAACCCATTGGCTTCCGAGTGATATGCTGTGGTATAAATGCGGTGACATCCTAAAAGTTGCGAAACGTATCAAATTGTGAATATGCAAAAGGCCTTCCCCGGGCAGTTGTAATGCTGGATGGGCGTTCGAAGTGCAAGGCCAACCGATCTAAGTAGGCTTAGTTAACAGACTCAGCTGTGCAGTCTGTTGCGGGAATGGCTTCTGACCATCTGGTGAAGCGGTCGACACATGTGAGAATGTATACGAATCGGCGTGAAGGAGGTAAGGGACCTACCAGGTCTACGTATACATGCGAGAACCGAGAGTCCGGGGAGGGAAGTGAACTAAGACGACTGTGGGTGTGATGATGTATTCTGGAGCGCTGGCATTGAAGGTAAGCGCGAGTCCAGGTACGAACATCTCTGTTTACGCGTGTCCAAACGAAACGTTCGGTGACCAGTTTCAAAGTTGCGCGAATACCGCGACGTGATAGTGAGTGCAGGGCATCAAAGGCTGTGTGTCCGAAGGAGAAGTGGACGAGGGGTCTAAGACAACTTGTGGAAGTGTCTCAGAGAATACTTCCTACCGTAGTTTGGAGAGGAAGTTGTACTTGTAGGGAAGTGGACTGCAGAGTGCGTTTTTTGTCTTCGTTTTGAGCCTGAGCCGATGCCAAGGCTGCAACATCGACGGTAGTCAAAGGCTGGAGAGGGAGATTGACGCGTGAGACTGCGTCGGCGACGGGATTGTCGACATCTGAGACATGACATATGTCAGTAGAGAACTGCGTGACATATTCTAGGTGCCTTGTTGCCCATGGTGAATATTTGTCGCAAGCAGAATTGAAGGCGAAGATGAGGGGCTTGTGGTCAAAGCAGACCGTGAAAGCGCGGCCTTCGAGTGTGTGCCGGAAGTGCCGAATGGCTAGGTAAATGGCGGGCAGTTCTCTGCCTAACGTGCTGTAGTGGGATTCTGCTGGCTGTTGGCGCTTGGAGAAGAACCCAAGTGGTTGCCATTGCCCACCAACATGTTGTTGAAGGGCGACTCCTACCGCGACGTCTGAGGCATCAGTTGTAATAGAAAGGTGTGCAGTAAGACGTGGTAAACATTTCAAACAAAGCACGCCTCCAGACCGCAGATTTGCAAGAACAAGACACAGTGCGAAACCAAAGGTATCGGGCGAAGTAGTACGATATGGCTCACACGACACACGAGTTAAAGCATGGGTGAGGAACTATTGATTGGTCAGTGCAGGGAAAACCAATAAGAATGCGGTGTGGCTGAACTAACTAATCAATATCATTGACGGATGTAACATCCTCTCTTCTCTTGGAGAAAGTCATACACCGGGAACGAAACGTTCAACAGGTTTAGGTTCGCGTTGAGATCTGAGAAGTGGTGGGCAGTTTGTTGTTTGGGTCGTATCCTGAGTGGTTTGTTCCACCGTCGGCTGGACTGAGTCGTATATATTTTCCTCACTTTCTCGTGTTTCTACACAACGCGTACGCATGTGATTTGGATGCCGCCTCAAGAAGCGAGCATTTATCTCTAGGTCAGCCTGGGTACCATCACTTGTGACCACGATTGGGAGCTGCCATGACTGTTCGTGGGGACTTCGTGTATACGCAGGATCTCCCAGTTAGAAACGAAATCATGATCCATGTCTAATGTCGCCACCTTGTTATTTTTCGCTTTTATTTACGCTCGACGATTGGGAAATAATAGTTGTAATCTACGACGAAGTGTTCTACCGATCATCAGTTCTGCGGTGATTCGCCCATGACTTCTGTCGGAGTTATTCTGTAGGCGAAAAATAATCGATCTAATCGCGTTTGTACGGTTCTCAATAACTGCTTTAACAGGCTTCTTCATACCATCTGCACCGCTCTTCCGGCTAATCCATTTGAAGCAGGATGGTTTGGGGCTGTACGCACGTGTTGAATGCCATTGGTCTGCATAAAGCTCTCAAACTCCTTACTGGTAAAACAGGAGCCATTATCTGTACAAACAGTCTAAGGTATTCCGAAAACCGAAAAAATAATGATCGCATCTTTGATATGGTTGTTTCAGCCGTGGGAAGAGACACTGGATAAACATCGATCCATTTTGAATAGGCATCAACTATCAACAGGAAAATGTTTCCCTTCAAAGGAACAAAATAGTCTGTATGGATACGCCGCCATGGCCGTTCAGGCCAACGCCAAGGGTATATTGGAGCTGGAGGTTTGTTCGACTGACATTGTTGGCAGAGATCACACGTTTTCAGGTAGTTTTCAATTTCGGCATTTAAGCCGGGCCACCAGCAATAGCCGCGTGCAAGGGCCTTCATTCGGGCAACGCCTGGATGTCCATTGTGAAGTTCATTTAAAATGTAGGAGCGCACTTTCGACTGTGAAATCAAACGTGAGCCCTAAAATAAGCAACCATTGTGTATATTCAGCTCACTTTTCCGAAGCCCAAATGGTTTCAACTCAGCTGAAATTCTACTAGGTCAGCCGTTTCGTGAAACGTATCACGAAGGCTAGTTTAGGATCCTGATCGGTCCATCGACGTATGACGTCACTAGTCAAAGGCGTAGTGTCGAGGTGCTGCATCAAATGAACTAACTCCACCGGTTCATCTATTGGTCCTGCGGGTGTCGCGTGCGGTAACCGACTCAGGGTATCCGCCGTACTCACAGTCTGTGTGT
>CALYDF020010196.1:0-10175 GCA_944474145.2 Dicrocoelium dendriticum
AACAGTGTAGCAATATATTTTACCAGTGGGACAATTCTAAACACAAAATCCTTGAGGAAATTCTTGAGAAAATATTTACCGTGGAAGCACACAATTTGTTGTGCAGATTAGGCCCAACCACCAATTAAGCTAGTCATAATACAGACAATAGACGCAATAAAACTCGATACGTGGTAGTTTAACGTAGCAATATGTTCCATTGGCTACATCTCATTTACGAATAAGAGTTTAGACAACAGGAATGAAAATAACTGCATGTAAAACGTTGCTTTTTTCTTCCGGACATCATACATTTAGAAACAAAAATGCTTTCAATTGAAATTGTTAAGTTCATATATTTCTGTGAAATTTCGTTTATTGTCGGAAGCGCTGTGATGTTTGGATCAATATTATGTTGAAGTACTGCTGTTGTGGGAAGAAGAGACGACTACAGCCACATTACATTCGTGTCTAGTACTAAAGATCGCGGAGGTAAGTAAAAATTTGTCACTTGTAGGTCATAACCGACCTAAGAACAAGAATACAGTTGGAACATCAACTGAGTATTGTGTCTGATTTAGTGTTAGGCCAATTGTGTTATCAGGATAAATTAGGGGAAGAGTGAAACCATATAATAATTGTCGGTTTGAAGTGTAATCCTTGCGCATGCCCAGGAAACTATCACAACTTCCACTAAAATATAGTCTGAGTTCACTGTTTGGTTAAGAGTAGCCGTGAAGGTGCAGGGTAAAGTACCGGAGAGCCTTATGTATATGTTTTACTGTTAAACCGACATAGAATTTTTCTGCTGTAGACTGGCAGACAATAAGCAGGATATAGCGGAGATACGTTTTGATGCATCTATTGCCTTTGGTGACTGAATGGTGTCACAGCGAGTTCGGATTTTTGGGATATTCTTTAAGGAACTGTCCATTGCATTGAGTGAGTGGTTGACAGGAAAATGAACGCATGCCAACTACACATTTTGGTTGTAAATAGCTGGTTATAGATCCTATGCAGGACGCTGTCCATCCAGGACAATCGCTGGTCCTGCTACATTTGGTCCCTACTTCATTGCCTGTCATTGATTAGTAGGATTTGATGATGCAGGTATCTATTGCACTAAATTTTTCCATTACACAATTTACGCAGCGAAGATCCACGAAAATGCAGCTGAGTGTTTCATTTAGTGTGGACGCTTCTTGTGTCACCTCTTAAGCTTCTGAGACACACATCATATATGCAAGCGCGGAACGACTGCCCATTTCCCTCTGTATTTCTGAACGAGAGAAATATTTAATGCTCTTGAACAAGCTGCAATTGCTAATTCTAAAAACAAAGCAATATTTAGCTCAGGTGTATTTAATAAGTTCTGGCTTGCTAAATTACCAACCTTGATTTGAATAATTTATACCCGAAAAACGCTACTGTTTTCAGACTGAAAAGCAGATATTCCCCAGGGCGTTCTATAAATTTTCTAACAGGACACGCTTCGCCGAGTAGGAGAACAGACTTTATTAACTTGTCTCGGGCAAGTGCTGACTGCGTTAAGCTACTAATCTAAATAAACTGAATTAGCCAATTACGCAAGTTGTTCATTCAAGAAAATAAACCTGGCTTGCCAATACCAAAGTAAACACCGGCGGGCGGAGGGGCTAGTTTTCATAACCGTTGGTGCCGAGGCTTATAAAATACTGCCTCCAGCCTATTCTAGTGTCACTAACTTTGTCAAAATCACGATATATACACACAGAGTAAGCAAACACCACATCGAACTTACGCATTCCTACCACTTCAAGCCTGTATAAATTGTTTAGAATAACTAGCGCTCTACGAAATCGAAGCTACCCTTTTCTCACAAGAAAAGTAAGACTAAGCAATCCGTAGGAACTGTTCAGGTACGTTTTTTCACAGACTGGACAAACTGTCGTTATAAGTTCGAGAAGTGTGATTTACTCTAAATGTTTGCCATGTTGCAGCTGTTATCCCCTTAACTATTTGTTGGTATACATATCTTTTATGGCAACCACAAAAGTATGGAAAACAGTTGGTATAAATATTGTTATAAAAATATTGCAAATGTAGCCATCCTGTTGGCGACGATCGAGTGGAAGCGCCAAACATCTGATAAAGATTAGCGCTCATTTAATCTCATTTACAACTGTCTGCTACTGTAAGCAATCATGCGTGTTCGTAATACCAAACGCGTTCTGTATAAACGTACCATCAGTATCACTAAACGCTAATCTGTCTAGGCTGTTATGGTCCTTACAGCAACAAGAACATTTTGCAGCCAAAGATTCAAGTTTAACCTGACGACAGCCACCAGAAAATCTAACTAATAAGTCATCCTAAAAAATCTTTTGTGCTATTGAGCGAAAATGCGTGTAAGTCGCTCACTTGTGCACTAGTAATTTTTTCACGGTGGTCCAACGGCGTTTTGTTAACCTCTGGATTTATACCTATTCGTCGGGCTTTAAAGAGCTCTACCTTGTGATACTATTTTCTCCAGTACACGCCATTGCATTCTACATTTACCTGAATTCTAAACTTGGGCAGTGCTACGCCGAAATCCAAGCGCAAAATTTTGCCTAACTCCCATTATCGGAGACATTGTTTGGTCTCACTCGATAGAGCATTTCAAACGCTTTTGAACGAACTGCCACCCGTTCAAACCCAACATTGTTTTTTACAGCTCCAGGTTTTGTAGGCAAATTTCCCCGGCGAGATCCATAGGCTTAACCACGAAAATCCTCAATCAGACCCTCGTTTAATCTTCCCTAGTTTCACGCTGACACATTCGACTGGCAGGTCAGAGATGACAGTCTGCAAGTATACAACTGCAACGTAAACAATAGGACTACTCCGACAGCGTCAGTAACAGAAGAACCGTTTACCACCGAGGGTGTCTTTCTTATGGTTTGTGACATTTGCTCAACAAGCGCGATGCCCATAAGGCCACAGTCTAAAGACCTACATGGATCATGTTCCAAACATGTTAAGGGGACATTCTCTGCCGTAAATCTTGCAAGATTTCTATGCGAGATGCGTATGAGTTCATCCTAGCCAGGCCGTTATTAAACAAAGCAGATTCTGTATGTTTCTACGTAGAATGCACATCTATCCCACTGATAAAAGGCATGCTCCTATTATCCCAGAAATACGACCAGCTACTAGCTAAGTTTGACGAAATCGTGACGGCCAAAATCACTATGGTTTGGGTAGACATAGCGGACTATTCAACCGAATCCTCACCTGTAAGTGCTACCTATTCCGAGAAGGATGGTTAGTAACACCGTAAGAAACACGACAACAAGAGCCCAGAACAGCAACTGCTGTTCCAATACAACAAGTAGCTCAAAGTTGACTAATGCGGTTCCGAGTTCGATCGGAGTCACTGCAGGGAAGGCTACTTCCAACTCCCGACGGAGTGCTTAGAAAAACTGCAAACCGGTGCTAGTGAAAGTTTGGTTAAGGTTGCTTTCAAGAAGAGCCGTAATTTAAAATTAACAGCACCCCAACTGGATCAGAAACTGAGGATCGTAGCGAAGTTTTTCTAGCGCAAGCACCACCGGTTCCCTGCTGCACCTCTCAAAGTACTTCAATTACTAACCGCGACATGCCGGAAAGTATAAAGAAATAAATACCTGTACCGAGACTACTGGGCTCCGATATCCAAGAATCAAATTCGACGAAAATAAGAGGCAGGCATTTGAATGACCTTAACCATTGTGACTTTATTAGTACCCTAATCGAAGATGTACTGAAACCTGTACACAAAATGCGTACTACTCGAAGCCCCAACTTTATGCATTTTGTAGAGTCAAGAGTCCTGCCCATTATGCTGCATTTCATCACTGAAGTAGGATCAGTACTACTGTCGACAGGTAGCCCCAGAAAAGAACACTGTTTCCTCCGTATACTTCCAAATATATCATGGGGCGAGCGTTATCAACGTAAAGGCAACTTAGGGGACTACCGGAACCAAACATCAACCAAAACTCCATTTCTTCACGGGGTTCCTAAAACTGAAGCATGTGATGAGCATGGAATGATAATCCATAATAAAGAACAGTGGTGTTATGTTTCTTGAAACACTCTGCTTTGATGACGTGTTAGTAAAATCCTTGTCACGGCTGTGTACCTCACCAAACCACAAAGGAGGTGGCCCTAGAGTGTTAAAGGTGAACCTGCGGTCAAAACATATGTTAATACGGCTGTTTAAATGCTGGTACATGTCATGTTGCAGGCTACAATCTGAGTTTCGGCATAAGACAGCGATATACCTCCTAAAGATGATATGTCTCTTAAAGTACCAAATCCAATGGGATCTAAAAAAAGAACAATTCAATAGTAGTGGGTCGAATGAGCCCATAAAAGCTGTAGACGATGATATCAACCAGACACCTTACTTTGTACATAGAAGATCAGACGCGGGACTAACTTTGCGGACAAAGAATAAGACGGTAAACACTTCTTTTATGCACACGGAAGAAACGGTTATTCTCCGACCACTGACTAGTCGGCATAACTTCACGCTTGAGTTGCACAACCTCTGAAACATTGCTTGCATCTGAGAAACCTTAATGTATTTACACCAACGCCCTAGCACTCCTCAGTAAACTTACCGAGCTTCGGCTACGTCAGGTTGCGAATGATTGGGATCTAATTTCTATTACTGAAACTTAGTTACACCAAGAGGTGACTGATGCTGAGGTTGAGATAGCCGGAATTCCACTCATCCAGAACGACTGCCCTTCAGATGAGATGAAGTTCTATTCTACTACCGCAGCGACCTGAAATGTACAACAGTTGATGAACTGGAAAGAGGTTACCGACTAATTCTGGTGCCGTCACCGAATAAGACAACGACGCGTGTCACGTAGCTATCGTTTACCACCACCAACGTCCACTCCAGAAATGAACTCTGGCTTGATACGCGTCCTGAGCAGAGTAACACGCACTAGATATAGCCACATTCTCGTATCCTCGGACTTCAGTCTACACGATCTCGAGGTATTGGCATCACCCAGTGAGCAGTTCAAAGCAGACATGCATACAGTGATTGCTAATATTCTCTTTTAAGACCATGTCACCGCGCCCACTAGAATCAGGACAGCAAACAATCCATTCGTATTAGATCTTGTGCTCATGAATAAAGAGCTCATGATTGACACGTTATTGATGGATAGCCCATTAAGTCTCAGTGAGTTTGCACTGATAACGTTCAACTACGTGTGTTATGTGGGGTATCCAACTGAACACTCAAAACTGACTCATACAATCACAAGCTACCACGTACTGAAAGAACTCGTCAACGCATCTGCATGGGAACTGTCAAACAACAGTCCGGTTGACAACGTTTGGAGAGAGTTCGTTGAAATACTTAGCGACATCGTCAACAGTGTATCAGAGACCAAGCTCTTTTGTCTTGCAAAAATGCCTTCAATTTTAAGAAGCAGGACTCGAAAATGCCTGGTGCTAACTGATGTAGCATGGCGTGCCTACAAAGTTAACCTCCTCTAAGAGACTTTGGGCGATTTCCTGTCTCCTCGCAAATATTGCACTGTACTTGTCTGTGAAGACAAATTTAATTTGTCAACAGTGCCTAGCCAAAATATATTGGTAAACCACAAACTACTGTACAGACATGTCAACATTATTTATAAAGTGGAGCATGGCATGCCTCCGCTTTGCACGACAAATAGTAAATTGCAAAGTGCCGAAGTAGCAGCTAATGCTTTGCGGACACAATAAGCCCAAATTTTTGAACTAGCAGTTGCTACCTGTCGCATAATACCATGCACATCAACGACTCCAATATGTAAAAAATGCAATAATCGACCCACCAGTTGTGCTGGGTAACGTATTCTTACTGCGCGATCATAGCCCTGCAAGAGCAGACAATATCCGCCCAAAAGCACTGAAGGCTGCGGCTACCAAGCTAGCTGAACCATTGTCACAGTTCTTCCCAAGGTGCTTTGGTGAACAATAAGTCCCCACTAAGTGAAAGCGTGGATAAACATCTCCACTTTTATAGGAGGTAGCCATTCAGAGCCTGCAATCTATCGCTTAATGACTCTCCTCCGTATGATTGCAAAGGTAATGAAAGCCGTCGTAACTGAGGCTTTAATGCACTACCTGGAAAAACTCAAGAGCGTGGCACCTGATCAGCATGGCTTCCGTCGACAACGGTCATGCAACACCAACCTACTAATTTAACGAATTAATTGCACGGAATTAGTTGACTATGGGGTCGGAGTTGATGTCATTTATCTGGGTTTAACCAAAGCTTTCGAGCACCCAGATCACCACATCCTACTTCACTGGCTACAGGGCTACGGAATCGGAGATCCTGTGCTTGCTTGGATTGGCAACTTTCTTCACCAACGAAAGCTCTAATTACGTGTTAAGGGATCACTTTCTAACCTGACTGAGGTAAAATGATATGTCTCACAATTCTCAGTGCTTGGACTGCGCTTATTTCTGGTGTGTATCAGCTACTTGGCCAGAGATAGCACCTACGATTTTCCTCATTAAGCCGAGGACACAAATATATGGCGCGCGATTACTAGCAATGAAGATCACTGTCCACCTCAACATGGCCTGGATTGCATTTGTGAAGGACATAAGTGGAAATTGCTTCAGTTAAAATTATCAAATGCAAGGTGACCCTTCTGCGTCACTAGCTGGTGGGCGCGTACAAATTTGGAGACCATATCTTGCATAAGGCCTTTCATAACGTGACCTGGGTTTACTGGTTCAGGAAAATCCCAGGTGTACAAAACAAGCAGAGAAAGCGACGAGAACCGGAAATCAACACTTTGGCCTGCTTCGCAGAGCCTTTGGTCGGTTCGTACCCACAATATTTCCCCAAATGCTCAACAGCTGGGTACGACTGCACGTGTGATATGCTATTCAGACGAGGCAGCCAAGGCGGAAACAGGATCTTGTTGATCCCGTAGACTCCTCAACGAATGGCAACCAAGAACACTAGAGGTTTCTCTCATCTGACCTATTAGCTTAAACTGAAATCTCTAAGCAGTTACAGGCATCCATATCCACTTTTACGAGGATCCCATAATGATTAACAAGCTTCTAAAGAATCCAAACCACATTTGCAGCCCGCTGCCGGAACTGAACCGCACAACTAACTAAGAGGTCCTCCTCTTAAACTGATAATACATTATAGCTGGCTTGAATGCGGTAGAAATTTCTTTTCCCTTACCTTGTGCAAACGTTCGGACGTTCTGTTTTATTTGGGTCGTTTCTGCTCTCAAGCTGGCGAAATGTAAAAAAGGAGTTGACGAGGCGTGGTCTTATTTATATTTCATTTTATGACTTGTTAGTCAGGGGCTACAAAACGCTATCAAACGGTGTCTTACCAAACTCGCAACGAATGTGTACATGGCTATATGCTTTTAGTACCCGAAAAGCTTCCATATTCTACATAAGTCTATGCTAAGTCTACCAAAACGCTTTTCACTTTATCATGTTTTTTACTTTTCGCAAAAGGTTTCATCCCACGAAACTTGTTAAGCATTGCTGTTTTGCCCGTAATACATAATTGTGCCCCTGTTCCATTGTTATGTTTGTTTACTTACAAAACCTTTTAAATATATTGGGGATATTCCGTCATCTTTCGAGGCGGCATCTACCGTGTCTTAGACGTGATATTAGGAGGTGCGCCTTACACGAATATGGGTTGGATGCAGACGGCTGGCACAATAATCCCTAGATATTTTTCCGATATAAATATTTAAGCCCCATCCAATTTGGAAGGAGATCATTGGCTACGATTAGCTGTTTTAAACTGCACCGGTTTTACGACAACTACAATATCCAGGACTCAGCCTACGAGAGGTTGAGGTGGCGTTACACCATCATTGTATTGACAGCAGTAGATCTTACTCTAGTGGTAACTTTGTTCGTAATTTATTAATGTTTTCTGCACGTCTGTATCATCTAAGGGGATTAGGGTTACACGTATAGAGAGCATATGCAAATAAATGTCCAATTAGCTTGTAAACTTATAACGATAATTTGAGAAATTACCGTACAAATAAATAACGTAGTCAGATGCTACTACTGCCCGTAGTATGTCAATCAAATGCGAAGCACATGTTATACACTTGTCATTGCAAACTTTGCTATGAATGGCCCCCAATGACTTGACCCAATGTATACAAATGGGGAAAACTGCTTGTTGTGTAAGCATAACTTTCCATCAGCACCAAGTTGCACTCAATGATCGGAATTGCAAAATTATCGAATACCGGGTCTAGGGTAGCACCGATTTTGTCGAGCCAGTTGCTGATGTTACCATGCACTAGACAATTGATAAACTTGTGTAATATCAGAGGAAACCACCAATAATCTGTGTCCTTTGACCGCTATCATTAATCGAAATGCAATTGCGCATAGGATTTTCTAGGAAGAAGATATGTTAGCCATTATAAACAAGACCTACCCGAACATGCACCATCTTTTATAATCCAACAAAGCAACCAGCAAGTATCGAAGAAAACCAAAACATCAGGCTGCCTAATGTGTAAAAGAAAACAAAGGTAGAAATCAAAGACCAATTACTTGCAATTTTACTAACACAAAGAAAAGCTAAAATCACAAACTAAGAGCATCCTACTTTACCCAGAAAAGCAAAGTATCCAACAGAAAAATGCTGCTTAAATGCAAATATAATAAAGAGCTGATGTTAAAGTTAGAATATAGAATTACACAGAGATAAGCATACATTCGATTCAAGCAACAAAAGATAAGCATGACTGCAAATATTTTGCAATAATATCTGAAAATTATGTAAGTATCGTACATTAAATATGTTCTTGTAAAATCAAAGGCTAGGGACAGCAAAAGCTATTCTCATAAACTAGGCAGATAGCCAATGAAAATAGGTAAGTTAGTATGGCGGAAGATTAATGACCCCGTTTCTGTACCTACAATGGCTCGCATATAATGTAAGTCATTCATTTAGGGTTGAAGTCGCCACCAACCAAAAACGAACTATTTATAGTAAAATTCGCAAAACATTATTGCGCCTACAAAGATATAAATACTCTCTAAAATCAGGGTAAGAAAGTAGGGAAATCTCCGCAGAAATATGATTTAGTGCAGATATTAGCTAAATGCAGAAAATGTCAAGGCAGAGAAGATAATTCGCGCGAAAAATTCCGCGGCGTGAATGTGCGCAAGTGATGGCATCTTAGCTGAGGACGATGTTAGACATTGCAATTCATGTCAATCTCATTGAATCACTGCCACAGGTAATGGATTACGAGCAGACAACGCAGTCTGGATCACGTTACGTGCCTGTTACTCAGTGCGCGCTGATTATTCGGCTACACGGTGAATGCGGTCTAAATGACGCACCAACATCACGAAGATACAATGCAATAAACGCAGGAATGCGTCGCGTCACCGCCCGGTACGTGCTTAAACTAGTGAAGAAGTTCGAGAAAACTGGGAGTGTATGTGTGATGTGAAGAAAACCGGGCCGCCTCGCAGCACCACGGACGACTGTTCAGCTTGCGCTGTAGTGAGTGAAAAACCAACGTCCCGATCTCAGCATTCGTCGGACCGCGCAGTACTGGGACACCACCCGATATGCGGTACATCGGATATTACGGGAACAAAAATTTCGAAGATTCCGTTGATTGCAAGTGCAGGTTTTGAACCCCTTGCGATCCAGGGAAACGGCATGAATTTTGCGGTTGGCTTCTGGAGCATTGGGATACTCGTTCTGTCATCTTTACAGATGACTCACTGCTTCATTTGCATGGAACAATGAAACATTACTTTTAAGCTACCAACAACCCACGGAACTATAACGCATCTCGTATGCGCTACAGTGTGAAAATGACGGTTTGGGCTGGAGTAACAGGCTAGGAAATCTTAAACCCACATTGCTTTTCCGAGAATGTGACCGGTAGGTTTTTGCTGTGAAGTATTAAAGTCTTATCATTTCCCAGCATCGCCGTACTTGGAGGGGCTGCCGACATTTGTGTTTCTGCAGCTAGAGGCCGGAGGGGCATGCATTACAATTTGGTGGCAGCAGGATGGTGCACTTGCACATTCTGCTAAAACGGTGTGCTTACGTAACCGAAAACTTGCGCACCATTGGATCGGACACGTTTGACCAATTGAGTGACCTGCTAGCTCACCATATTTAAAAGCCATGG
>CALYDF020010197.1:0-10176 GCA_944474145.2 Dicrocoelium dendriticum
ACTGTTTAGTCTCATAATTTTGCATAGTGATTTTTTTGCTACATAGTAGCCGGTTGGTAGCTTACCGGAACGATGCTCATCCGTTACCGGCAGCTCGGCTGACTTGCACATATTGCATATTTTTCTCCCTTTTTTCTTTGTATTGCGGCACAGTAGCTGAGGTGTTTCCCACCTCTAGCTAACGCGCATAATAATGCTGTTAGAATATTTAACAATATATCTGTTGATAATAAAAAGTTTTTCTTTACGTCATCCCACCGCAAAAACAGACCAGATGCACTTGGTTTGCAGCTACAAACCTTACACTTTAATACTTAACCTCTGTAAGAGCGTTTAGTCGAAACTATCCTTGATTTCTGTAGCCTAATATCCGCTATCTAATATTTTTCTTCAGTCCCATACTTCTTCAGCGAGATTTTGGTTCGCTTTGTTTTTTTGTGCTGCATTAGCTGTTTGTTTTGGTTGACATGACCGGTAGAGTAGAGACTACTAGCGCAGGACACCTGGGTATAGATGGGTTGACCATGCTGTGATACGCGCGTTTCGTGTTGACAGACTAGAATCGATCCGTCAAACTCGATTCTGGAGCAACGACGGCGCCAAAATGGCATATCCGCGAAACTTTCCGTGTTCCTGTTTCCTTAGAAAATTTGCAAAAGTTGAGAGCTAGCAATACTGAATATGTCCCAGTGGTACGGCAAGGAACACAATAGGTCAATCAAGGTGTCGCAGTGCTAAAAGCAGCATACAAACCGCAAATGCGTCGTCCTACTAAATAAATACAAATTTATACGAACGTCTAGCGTCAGTCTATGGAACAATTCTATTGATCAAAACCAACCACTAAAATGACAAAAGCCAAAACATGTAAAAACAGAAAAAACCACTTTCGTTGTGTTTTCTATATCGCAATTTAGGTATCTATTGGCTATATTCATGGCATGATATTCTATGTATCCATGTCTACCATATAGAAACATAAATAACGTAGCAACGAACCCCCTATTGTAGCCAAGATAATAAGTTTGAAAGCAGTATTACATTATACTATACTATAAACCATGAACTAACATTGTCATACTGACTGACGTTGAATCCAGAATCTTGGTGCGCACTGGCCACGAGAGACACCATCCCGTATTTTCTGCGGTTTGAAAACGCAGTCTTGTGCGGTGATTAAATATTAGTTTATTAAAATAAATGTAAACATTGCATGAGTAAAACAATAACAAAATAGTCGTTCTGATACCACGGGATCAATAAAACACAATAAGTATTGTCAATATGAGAAGGTATAAAATTTATGCTAATTTTATCTCTTTTGTTAGTGCGTTTTATTTATTGACACTAGATGGAGCGTGCTCAATTTCAAGTGAGACCGGAAGGATAGCGCTACCACGTGAGTATTCCTTCCTTACCGTGCTGTTGAATCAGAAGTTGACGAAGGAAGTTTACATGTGGATGGATCCATATCGGATTCCGTATCATACAATACCTGCAATTTTTCCATCGTATCCGGCACTGTCAAACCCCGTTGGGCCTGTTATGTGCAGTAAGGAAGCATAAACAGCAACGTTAGTACGCAGGAAGCGGTGTGTTGCAACGTTATTACAATACTAGGCAAATGAAGAATGTGGCCAGAACTTTTACAGCGTGAGCTAGAAGTTGGCGGAAAATAAACATTTAATGTTGCCACCCAGGAGTACCAAAAAGATTCCCAAAGCCCTTACCGTAGTCTGCCTAACCATGTTATATATGGACACTATAACGCAAAATGCTAGTCCCGTCTTTGACATAAGCAAATCTGAGCAGGGACAGTGCAGCTACTATTGTTGACCGAGGAGACTAGATAACTTAGCGGGGTTGTATAACCAAGAAAAGTTTGAATTGATCTTTCCTATTAAACTACCGCTGGCTCGGACCAACTCCCTTTGCTCCTTTAGTATTACCCTAAGTACATACCCAAACTAAATAAGTGTTCTTGATATCTGCATCTCCGTATGCACTGTCCCAGCCTTGTTCCTACCCTTACGCCTAACTGCATTTCTACGTTTTTTGCACAAAACAAGGTAGACGATCCTAAATACATTATTCAAAAGTGGGGCCGAATAATGACGAGATTAACTTTGCAAGCATATCTGTCTTTAAGGCTACGAAGGAGCGGCGCGTGATCCACGGAGTAAATAACTCTCAACTAGCGGACTTCCCACTGCAGGAATGTTGACCAGTTGCAAATCTAACTTCTTGACCTTTTTGGTTACTGGTGTTAACTAGCCGAACCTACAACAAAAACTACTACTTCTGTTTCAGCCTAATATTCAGTCGGTTAGATCCGTTCATAAACAGTGCCAAGATATAAAAACACCGGTGAGGAAGAACCCCCACTGTTTTACAACACCAACAGGAACATGAAGCCAGTTACGAGAATCCGCTGAATTTTAAACCGCCAGCCGCAAAGTGGGGGCAGTAACGAAGGCTATCTTGTTGACCATGGAAATGGAACTTAATGGAACGCAGTTATGATGAACAACACTGCATAATGGCGGATGTGACCCGCCACTTAATAGTCACTGCCCGTAAGATGCATTTACAATTCGAGCTATACCTCCTTCCACATGCTCTGTGAATATATCACTTCTCATACAACTGCCCAAAGGTGTTTAATCATTGACAGGCCATAATTCTTTAAACTTTTACAAAATTTTATTCATGTTTCACTCACCTGACCAGCATTGCGTACCCAACCCCATGGGATTAATTCCTCACCAACCTCTTTTACACTCCAATGAGTTCTGTACTTCTTATCTTAACATCACATGCACTGCGAATCATTTCATCTACGCAATTCTGATTTTGCCTGCAGAGGCGTGCCTCTATAAGCTCGGGGATAAACTTTCTTCATTCTTTGAGCCATATGGGCCCATATAATTGACTACATTTGTTTTAGTCCTGCTCTTGGACACGCCAAGTATACCCTCGGGTACAACAATGCATAATCCTGAGCACACGCAATAAGGGTGCCAAGCTTTGTCGAAAAAACGTTACGTTATTTATTTCGTTTATTTGGTGCTAAAATGTTTGACGGGTGGCTTACGCTGCCTCAAGGCATCCACCGTCCAATTGTGCTGCTGATAAGCTACCGCGAATAATAAAAGTCCAAGCACCGCTCAGTCCGACAGGGTTTGCTGAACCTGACAAATGGGTTAAAAGCTATTTAATGCAGTACAGGAATGCAGCACCTACAACTGTTTGGGACAGCTCTGCTAAGCTGCGCAAGAGGCGTGTGCTCAGGACGATTAGATTGTGTTTGGAGTCGGCTGAAACTGTTTACTGCCATGGAAGTGATCTCCGAACTTCTAGTGGGATAAGCTTCAGGCGCCTCGGTATCTGCATGTGTAGCGTATTTTATCTAACTGATGGTTCTGTACACAGTAGACACTTTGATGGGTTTTCATTAACTCAGAATACTGACCTGGTATGTTGAGTGCACCTAACAGTTCTTGGTCTGAGCCCACACCAGAAAATCACGATGCTTGCAACTCGGTGCAAAAGTGTCTGCCGCAGCAACCATTAACATCCAAATGGCTGAAGAACAAGGAAGGCTGTTTCTACAGCAGCCCAAACCTACCTTTATGCTTCGGTGATTGGTGTTCGTTCTGAACAATATTATTCTGCCAGTTTTGATGTATCTAGTTTGTTCTGGCAATTTCGAATTAGTTAATACGATTTCCTCTCGCCCTTGCTGTGTCATTACTTCCGCGTCGATGCTAGCCTTTTGCCTGAGCCAAGCCTATTTCAATCCAGACTATTCCAACCTATTCCGATTACTTTATTTCTAATAATACCACACATATGTAGGGCATTGTAATAACCGTACCAGACTTGTCGATGAGGATAAATAAATACCAAAGCCGGGCTTAGCGAGAAGATTTCGCGCTACCAAAAATAAGTTGTACAGACATGTAAGAGGCCAACCTAATGTGGTGCGTGCCGTCTTTCCGCAGATATCAGCAGATGAATGTGCCAAAGTCACTGAGTATGCAACCAAAGTTCTACGGCTGCAATATGCCCTAATATTCCGACGCGCTGCCAGCATATGTAACATGCATCAATTATTTTTTCCGACGGCAGGAGTTTCCATGTCAACATTAGTACAGCATCTATTTTGAGTATGCGGGTATCCTTGTGCAGTCATATTGCCACTAGGCTTGACATCGTTTCACGAAAACATTGCAGGGGCAGCTACATGAATAGATGCGTCCCAAAGGTGATTTTTCCTTAGGTCTTCGGGCGCACAGCAATGGAACAATGGCGTATATGGCTAAAAGTGCAAGCCTAACAAGTCCCGTTGGATGGAACCTATTGCAAAAATATAATTGCATGGGAAAATAGAAAGCGCTTTGTTGGAATCACCACAGACTTATGTAGAGTAGCTGAAACAATTGCGTATTAATAGTATAAATCCACGAATTTCTAAGTTGGTATGTCACTATTTGCTTGCGTTTTATAGCCCACGATCTACCAACTTATAAACTAAAATGCAGATGAAGCAACGTACCGCTTACTCCTATTAGAAATATCGCCAGATTTGGAGAATAGTCTACATAGTTAGGCAGGGCATTCCAGGGCTGGTGCACGCGCAGGGCAAAGCAACTTCTACGGCATTGAAGCCGGCTATACTGTATTGTAGCTATTAGAGAATGACCACCTACGTTAGTTTTGTGGTTTAAATGAAACAGCGGTCGACAAATGTGGTCTGGGTTATTCAGAATTTGGCAAATCATAGTGAGATCTACTGGTCATAGCAGATGTCGACTGCTGTACATGCCTCGAGCTTTCAGTCTGCTCTGACATGGCAGCGGTAACTGGTCTTTGACACTCTTGGGGCCTTTCCATTAGGAGCATGTACATCAGCAACATCCTGGTTCCGCCCCGGCTGCGACGCCTGAATAGTACATTCCACGTGCGGTCGCATGTAGGCGTTACGCATTCGGAGAAAGATTGTGTGTTTAAACGGACCGAACGCTCTGCGAAGCAGGCTGAATTATTGATTACCGTTTCTCGACGCGTTCTCTGCTTTTTTGAACACCCGTGCTCTTCCTGTACGAGTACGCCTAGGTGACGCTCCTGAGCAGCCTTCTGCACAACGTAGGCTCCAAACTTGTAAGCGCCCAACGGCTGATGACGCCGATGGATCACCTTTCCCTCAGCAATGTTCAACTAAAGTAGCTTTCTCGTTGAGCATCCATTAATGCAAACTAGGTCAGGTGGGAGCAAATCGTTCCCTTCAGGGTTACTAACCTCCTGCCATATAGACCTCATCGGCGAAAAGCAGGAAGATAAATAAGTCCGCCCTTGCCAGGTTGTTAATAAACCCCAGGAAGCAGGGCGGTGCCAGCACTGAGCCCTCTGGGACAACACATTCCACCTCCGTCTGGTTAGAGTGTGATATTCTCACACATGAAAGCGGGGCGACAACACCGATTATGAAAAGCTATAGCTGTTTGATGACAACCAACTATCGTCCACTGACTCAACTCCCGGCGCTGTCAAATGTTATTGGGTCGGGCAAACCTGGTATTCTAATGGGCACCCTTAAAACGTTTAATATCGAGGCACTCGACAAACACGGATCCGGCAGCATTGATCATGTAATAAAAGTATTGAGTTTTCCAGTGGCAGTTGGACCGAGTGCCGACTGTGGGGTCGGCATTGATGTCATTTAAGTAAGCTTTTTAAAGCCTTCGACTGCTTAATCCACCGCATTCTGCTCCAATAGGTGGAAGCGTACGGAATAAGAATCCCAGTCCATGGATGAAACGGAACTTCCCCATTCCAACGGCGCCTTCATGTTCGAGCTGAGGGCACACTTTTGATCCAAATGAAGTGAACTGCGGTTTCCCACTAGGGTAATTGTTTGGACCGCACTTACTCGTTCTTATTAACGAACACCCGCATGTCCTCGAGTCAAGCCCATCGTATTTTTATCGATAATTAAGCATGGCAAGCGAATGGCAGTCAGCTATATCATGAGGTACTGCAAAGGGTGTTAAACAACGCTTTGTAAATATTGTAGAAAAAACTATCTCCGTTTAACACCAACGGGTGCAGAACCATACACGTTCACTACCAGCCCATTAAATAACATAAGCTTGGTGACCCCATGTTGAAGAGCGCCCCACAGGGGCGCGAATTTGGGGTGGTGTTGAAGACGACCTTGGATGTTTGGCACAGTCCTTACAAGTTTCCAAAACAGCCAGCCAACATGTTGGCTTTTTACAGGCTTCCGGGTAGCTCATACCCTCTACCGTCTGCCAAGTGCCTACTACGTAAGGCCGCATGTCGGTTACTCGATTCAGGCCGGGCAACCCTGGTTAAAACGCAACCTGGCTAAATGAAACACGCATAGCGATGGGTAACGAAAATTTTGATGGGATTGCTACCCTTATAATATGCGACCGAAGGCTATGGAAGTTTACAGCCACGTTACTCACTCTACTAGCGCCAAAATCTTACCTTTTCAAACCTTCTGTACTCCTGTTTATCTTCAACGAGTCGACGTAGCCACACCGCACCTCTGCACAAATCCCAAGCCTGAGATGTGTCACACCGACTCTGTCCACCTTTAGTCTTCCTGTACTATATGCACCATCATATTATTCACGTTAACACAGATATATCGTCTATTCCGATATCGCGTGGTTGGTGCGCGCATTGTCTGTCTGCGTCTTGTCGTAACTGACGGAAGAGAAAACAGTTCAAGTAATGTAAATGATAAAAAGTCTCGTCGAGCCGTCTTCCAAAAATGGGTAGCGTGGGCACTTAAATGACGAAAGTCGAAATAGAGTTCCACGGTTAAAACGTTCGAAAGGAGAACTATTTCCGGCGACAATGAAGTCCACTGTATTGGATGAAATGTTTCAAGTTGTGCTCGTCAGTCCAGTGTTGCAACGAAGCGGCAGGATGTAGCGGCAATCGTGGAGGGATTTTATGAAAACTGGAATGTCCTGTTGAGTTCACTCCATAGATGGCGATTCATTAAGCTGTACACTCCCAGTGCCTTCAGTCGCCAATGATATTTCAAGCGGGGCTAACCATTTATATTTTTCGCTGCCCTGCCCGGCGCAACCTCCAGTGCAACCAGGATGAGTTTTAACCGGGGTTGCCCGGCCTGGATCGCGTAATCTACATGGGTGCTCACATACATATTGTGCATATGGGGGAGGATGGAGGGATCGTACCACCCAAATGCCCTCCGTAACACACCAACGTGTTGTTTCGCGGTTTTGGAGTCCTACCAGGACTGCGCCAAACAGCCAAGGTCGTCCTGTATTACCACTTAAAGGTATCGCTCTTGTGAAGCGGTGTTCAGCGCATCGTCTCAAAGCTTCTATGCGTAGGTGAGCTGGCGGTAGACATGCGTGGTTTTGTAAATGTTCGTGTTACACGAAAATAGATTTAACTTGGACTATTCAAAATGGCAGTCTAAGTAACGTTCCAACACCTCGTAATCTTCCTGACAGACAATTCCTCTCCATATCTTGGGGTCGTCGGCAGAACTGGGAATTTGATGATGACATCCGCAAGTTCGTTAACAAAGAAGCATAATAACCGCAGTCCTACAACGGACCCTTATGAAACACCGCTGTCCACCATATAGGATCAGAAAATGCATCTCGAACTCGAACCTGAATGTGCAGCTGGAAGAGGAACCTTCCGATCCACCAAAAGACAAGTTTTCCAAATCCATATGCTTGTAGCTCTTGGAGAATGCAATGAGCTAAGCTGTCCGACGCTTTGGTAAATTTTAGGTTGATTTAACGAACTTTTGGACGTCGGGATCCCAATTCCCTTCCAAATTTCTTTCTCGTGTCAAACGTGACGATTATATTTCTCCATTAAATAGTGAAACCCCATTTCCGCCTTCCCCTTACGTTCCGTAAACCTTTTATCACCTCGCATTCCCAAGATTCTACATCGGCTCTACACATTTGTCTAACTGGTTACGATCGTCAACGGTTTGCACTAAAACCGATTAGTGTCGTTTGATGAGCTTCACTGTTCACCGATTAGGTCTGTCTGCTGAAAGTTTGTCCCCACTGTAACAGCCCCTTGGACCATTTCCTCCTTTGTCTATGTGCATCTGTGACTTAGTTTGCGGACGCGCCGCACAGTCTAACCTTACAGCTCGTTGAGGCGGACGCGATCCGTCACGTTGTTTGGATCGTTGGTCAACCAACCTCGCTGCTCTACCCGTCTTCTAGGCACCTCGTGTACTGAAGCTGTACTGGTCGACTCGGATCCAATGCTGGTCTTTGTAATTGTCTCGATGGAATGCACACTTCTGACGATTCCTGAAAGGACGAAACGTGCATATTGCTTTTTCGGGAGTGTGATGGCTATCTGATTGAGGTTAGAAGTAGAAATATTTTTACCGTTACCATTCAACTCCCCTACTACTCCTCTGGTAAAGTATTTATTTTATATGCTCATTTATTCAGTTGTACATTATACGGTTATCCAGTTCGGGATTTAGTTTGTTTTATCCCGTTAGGAAGGCGTCACTCAAGCATTCTAAGCAAATTTTGTTACTTAGGATAGATAATAATAGATACGTATATATTTGCTTGTTGAGAGAACCTGTGTCTAAAGCGGCACAGCGTATTTTGTACAGAATTATCCATGCTTCTGCGCGGGTGCCATGCATAGTTAAAGCATTAGTATTTGCGTTTCATGGCGGCTGGATGAATACAAAGCCTAATTATGAGAACCTTGGGTTTAAAGGTTTTTGTTCCTCAATTTGAAGCGCTTATCGAGGGATTTTCCCATGTAAATATAGTCCCCGTTGCAGTTAGATCAAGATAACTGGTGAGTCTGCTTCTAAATTTTGCTACATTGTTGCATTATTTGTGTGTTATTGGTAGTTTATTCCCCAGACAGCTATGTCTGACCAGAAAGAAATTAGAGCGGACATGCTCGCTAAGTTGACATACTTATTTTTATAACCGTTCCCCTATGAACCATAATACCACTGAATATTCTCTCTGCGTCCCGCTTCCATTACCTCATATTCCTACTACCTCTCTTAACCCTGGCTCTGGCTTTCCTCTCCACTTATAGAGCACAAACCTACGATGCTCCACCGATTAACCTTTTACACTGTAGCTCCGCACTCTTGTGCGTAAGACCTCAAGTATCTGGCTATGATGCCTACCTGAAACCTTTACTCGTAATACTTCTCGCTTATCACTGACCCTGGCCTTCCTGTCCACCTATGGACCACCTACTTCTGATGCTCCGCATACTCCTATTGCACACTGTAGCTCCACTCTTATGTGTGTAGGACCTTAAGTAGCAGGCTCTGTTTCCAACTTATGTCCTTATCGCAAAGTTGACATACTTATTTTTATAAACCGTTCCCCTATGAACCATAATACCACTGAATATTCTCTCTGCATCCCGCTTCCATTACCTCATATTCCTACTAACTCTCTTAACTCTGGATCTGGCTTTCCTCTCCACTTATAGAGCACAAACCTACGATGCTCCACCGATTAACATTTTACACTGTAGCTCCGCACTCTTGTGCGTAAGACCTCAAGTACCTGGTTACGATGCCTACATAAAACCTTATCTCGTAATACCTCTTTACTTATCTCTTTGGCCCTGGCCTTCCTATCCACCTTTGGACCACCTACCTCTGATGCTCCACCGACTCATCTTCCGCAATGTAGCTCCGACTTTTGTGCGCAGGACCACAAGTAGCAGGCTAGGTTTCCCACTTATATCCTTATCGCAAAGCTGCCAGCGTTATTTTTATAACTGTTGCTTTATGAATCATAATATTCTCTCTGCATCTCGCTTCCATCCATCGCATATTCCTACTACTTATTTTACCTCTGACTTTCACCTCCTATTATGGATCGCCTAACTAAGATGCTCCACTGACTTAACTATCACATTATAGTTCCCCACTTCTGTGCGTAATACTTCAAGTATCTGGCTCTGATGCCTACCCATTAACTTTTCTCGTAATACTTCTTCACTTATCTCTTTGACCCTGAATTTCCTGTCCACTTATGGACCACCTACCTTTGATGCTCCACCAGCGTACCTTTCACACTTTAGCTCCGCACTTCGGTGAGTAAGTCTCCAAGTATCTGGCCATGCCGCTCG
>CALYDF020010198.1:0-10142 GCA_944474145.2 Dicrocoelium dendriticum
TATTCCTTCGGGTTTACACTGGATATTGGGTGTGTGGATGGAGCTGTGGGTGGTGCAGCGCAAGCCGTCTATGGTCCCAGCCACAGGCGCAGGCGTCCTGTGGCTGGCCACAGTGACAGACAAATCCGGAACCTGATGCCGCCAGCCATGTGTTTCGAAAATTTCTTCAGGCGCCATTGATACCGTTTTCGAAAGCGTTGTCTAGGGACTGTGGTGTCCCGAACATATCAGTCACCTTTTGGACGGTTGACTGCTTACTAATTGCATGCTTACCATTTCAAAGTTTATAGCATTTTCTAACATCACTTGATGTTTGTTCCAACTGTTTGAGTAGTGTATCAGAAAGAAAGTTATTCTCGTAGAAAATTTTGGAATCTTGACCACTATCTCTTTGTTGCGGATTGGATATCTGCTGTTTAAAATATGTGAACGCCGTTATCAAGACTCCGAAGTTGGCGGTTTATAATTCTGTAAAGAAAACTTAGGTTTAGCTTCATTAGCAGAAGCCAAACTGGGTCAAATCCAAGTTTGTCATATCGCTCCCTGTATGTCAACTTTGAGGTATATCCATAAAGAATTTTCGTGAGGCGTCTCTGGAAAATCTCAAGAGCACGCTAGTCAGATTTCCGCAGATTAGATTGGACCACTGGACAGTATTCCATTCACGTTAACACAAATGTTTTCTAAAGTGTTATGCGGGATTCCGTGAGGTAACAATATTGTCAGATATAACAGATGTTCAGAAAAGTGAAAAGTGACTGAATATCGCACACCCAAGTCGCTTACTGCCCTGCATTGCGAGATATATGCGCCTTGTAGTAATAAACTGTCTAGCGGTACTTGGCATTTGTACGACAAAATATTACACTTGTCCACGGCAAATGACATCTGCCACAGTTGGCACCAGGATTCAAGGGCGTGTAGGTCATCCTAAATGAGACGTACGCCTTCGTAGTTATTTGCACGTGGTTGTGAGCAGACAACTTTAATGTCATCAGCAAAGATAAATACCATTTCTGAATCGCTGGAATATACCGTTAATATATATTAGAAAAAGAAGAGGACCAAGAACACTCACTTGAATGACCCCACGGGTAATTGCTTTCGGTTTAGAGAAATAATCGTCGAAACGCACCACCCGCTGTCTACGAATCAGATATGAAGACAGCCAAGAAAACATCGGTTATCCAATGCCCATAGCCTGTAGATTGTTCAGTAACGTTCTGTAAGACACTCTATCAAAGGCTTTTACATATCAAATTCCTGTGCTTTATTTGCCGCAGCGGTTCATCCGGAATAGTTGACATAGTAACATTAAAGAACGCCACTCCTTCATCTGACACTGGTTAAATGCATATATGGATGTTCATATTGACCCGATTGAATTTCTGCAATATTGCAACCTTTTCCACGGAGCCTTGAGCTGTGTACAGCAAGTTATCACACTAGCTTTTATAGAGTGGCAGCCGCTCAACCAATGCAACCAGAGAACCCAAGTCCACTCCAACCATTCTACGCGACTTATCAAGTACATGCTTTTTTACCCGTGATAAATCATTCTCCATTGTTCAGATCATTGTTCATCGTTCAGTGTTCATCCAACGCACGTGTATGCTGCGATTGCATTCTCTCTGTTGCACATGGCCTAGTCTCTGTGCCCAGAGGAAGAGGACAGGAGGGTTGCACGGCAAAAGGCAATGAACATATTAATAGGTAGTGGATATCCGAGGCGGTTAGTAAAAACGTCAACAGCAAAAATCGCTAAACCCACATTCCCGATGAACGACGTAGTGGATTCGGACGGTGGGAATCCCTTATAAAGTGGGAACCTTTGAAGCGGTCAGGTAGGTGCAAAAGGAGGAGAGGATAAGATTGTATTTCCAGATTGGTCAAACGCTCTGTTCAGCACTGGTGCTTTTGTAGGATGCACTTCCAGAAGATAGGACGCCTAATTGAGTCTATACAATTAGTTGCAGGGACAGTACGCAAGTGTACATAGACCAGAGAGGGAGGGAATTACGCACTAGGATAGCAGAACACATAAGGTACGTTTCGTGTCCAACAAAGGATGAGACTGAATACAAGCCTTACTAAAGGTTTCGACCGGTAGGGGCACATGCGCCAGACTCAGGACACGCAATCTACTGGGACAATTTAGAAATCATTAAGAACGACAAACCAAGGTTTATTGCTGAGGCGCTAGAAATCGCTAAGTCCACTAATTGCGTAAACGGAGTAGACGGCGTGGAATTATCAAAGGCGTTGCGGGCTGTGCTAAAGCGGCCAGTCTGAGCAGCTTCGTCACACGGACTCAGGTTGGAGCGGAGACGTCTAATTTCCATCGCTAAAGCCAAGAACAATATCATCACTGTCTCGCAATTAAATAATTCATTACACGGGTCAATTCAGATAGTTCCATGTTCATTATTACATCAGGCTGAACGCTTGACCTTTTGAAACTGTAACCACATTTTGCTACTGACACGGATTAGCTCACGTCATCAATATTCTAATTGCCAATAAAATACCAAGCCAAATCGGTATCAGTTTATCTGGCCTGAACAAGCTATTTTGCCAAGTGCAAAACGCTGTCACTGTACCAACCTATAGAAAACTGATTTGTGCTAAGAAACTTGGGAAGTTACGCTAGCTACTTTGTTGTTGGTTCCAGTAGCTGTGGCAACAGTTTAGCAATACGTGAACATGGGAGTCGATCATTTCTAGTGTGGTCATTTTAATCACTGCCACATTGGTACGTTCAGGATCTTCATTCGATTGACTACTCGTTCAAAGTATTTGGACTTGTGAGAAAAATGATTAACAATAGGGGATGCAGTGAGACTAAAAGAAGGAAATAGACAGAAACGGGTGTCTGTAGAGTTATTCACTGACTAGACTAGTGCAAATGGGTGTTGATGGAGGGTGGAATCGATCAGACAGAGGCAACCTACTTGCAGTAGATTTGTGAAAAATATGTATCTAAAGAATGAGGATTAGCTTGTGGATCGACACAGGCCTCCTCCGGATTACGTAACATCAACTCATATACGTGATTAGATCAAACACCAGCAAGGTCAAAATTTGGATGCCCCACTCCTACTCAGTGCCTAGTTTACATAAACACATAAAGATAATCGAAAGTCAATGTTAGATTTGTGTATGGCCCTTAGTGAATGAACGGAACAGAACGCGCACGCATGTCATGGAACCGATTTCCAACAAGCATACTGCGTTACAGTGGCTAGAAAAGCAGGAAAGCAAAACAACTGGAAGAAGGAAAGTAAGGCTAGTTCATTCTCAACCGATCATGTAAGGGCCTGTGTCTACTAATCGATGCTCAAACGCAGACTTGACACCCTCTCCTCCCTGGTTAAGACTGCAGACTGCGGATTGATACGGATCACTTGGTTTAAGCGTACGCTTTGAGTGTCTTACTTGTGGTTGTACCGCATCCGTTTGTGTTTTCTGGTTTTGTGAGGCAGATTCTCCGTCCGTTTTTGGGTCAGTAGCAGCCGGATATGGTCAAAATGGCGACGCACCACACGGCCATCCGTTAGCTGTCTCTTCGCTTGTTTACTTGTTGAGGACCTGAGTGTAGCAGGGTGCCAGTTTGTTTCGTGATGCAGTCTTGTGTATACCGGATCAAAATTAGTAGGACGAATCCTCTGACATCTTTTCATCCACACATATCTTCTCCTGCGTTTCCTCCATTATCCTTCAATGGTTCGGAAAAGTAGGTGCAGTCTCGTTCGTAATGGCCGACCAACCATTGATTCCGCGGTCGACTTCCCTGTCAACTCAGTCGGTGTCGTGCGGTAAGAGAACAGGAGAGGATCCAAGTTCGTTTGTAGAGTTCCATGAGTCTGCTTGAAGAGACCTTGCTGAAAAGTCTGGACTGCAGCTTTGCCATCCCATTCGACGCGGAATGGTACGGTGCAGACTTAAGGTGCTGTATTCTGTTGTTACTTAGGAACTGTTGAATCTCATCACTGGTAAATGGGGTTCCGTTTTCGGTGCACACCAGCTCTGGGGTACAGAAAATTGCGAATATGGAGCGCAGTTTTACAAATGTTGTTTCGGAAGTCGCATGTGGAAGTTAATGTATTTCTATCTATTTGGAATAAGCGTCAAACAAAAGTAGACAGCTTATCCCATTGATTGAGCCAAAATAGTCTACGTGTACCTGCTGCCAGGACCTTTCCAACCAACGCCATGGACGTGTCGTTCCGGGAGATTTTGCCTTTTGTATTTCTGACATTGTTCCCAGCGTATCAGCAGCCGCTCTAAAGCATGGTCAATGTTCGTACACTAACAGTTACCAAGTGCCAGCGCTTTCATCTTGTTCACGCCGGGGTTTGCGGCATGTAGCTCTCTCTGCAACTGGGACCGTAGTTCTTCTGGTGGTATTATGCGCGAGCCTCGAAATATACAGCCGTCATATAGACTCAGCTCATTAATCCGACAGGCAAATGGTTCCAGATTGTCTGACGTGCTTGTAAACAATCCGGTCATCAAGAAGCGTTTCGCGATAGACAACACATGGTCCCGTTCCAGTAGGCACCGCACCTAGTCACTCCTGATGGGTGTCTTAACAAGATGTTGCATCATGGGTTCACTATTCGTTTTATGCAATGCAGTTGCGGGAGGGGACTTAGTGCAATTGCGATAGTATTATTTGTTTCGTTTAGATTCTAAAGTTTTTAGTTATAGACGCTTAATGATAGTGCTCACCTTTGCATTCGAGGCGACATCTGTTGGATTCCTTTCTCCTCACCCAGAAGCGCAACAAGTGGTTTATGCTCGGTGTGGATATCCAACTGTCTTTCCCAGACGTACTGGTGGAAATACTTGACTTCGGAAATAACAGCTGAAGCCTCTCCGTCCAGGACTTCCAAAAGACTTCAGGGTACGAGAAGCAAAAGCAATTGGACGAACAGTACCTTCATCCGTCCAGTGGCAATACACTGCGCCTACTCCGCGTGGGGAAGCATCACACTAGAGAACTAGAATCCTGTTCGAATCGAGGTGCAAGTGATACGGGGTGGTGCTAAGCACCCACTTTGCATCTACGAAGGACTTTCTTTGATCCGGACACCAAGTCCAGGAATTCTCCCTGTGCGAAAGTTTGCAGAAGGGGGCAAATACTGTTGTGGCTTTAGGTAGGAAGCGATAATAATGAGAAAACATACCTTAAAACGATCGGAGTTTCGCTTCATTCTTGGGTTTAAATTCGACAATGATGAGCTGTACTTTGTCTTCTATCACGGGTAATCTGTTTTCATCAAAGCGGTAACCAAGTTAACGAATGGCGTATGAGAAAAATGTACTCTTGGACCTCTTCGATTTGAGTCCACTCTGTTATAGAGGTTTGAGCGCAGTGGATAGCGTTTGCAAATGTTCAGCGCCTGTAAGTCCGGTAATTAGAATGGCGTCCAGACAGGCGCAAATAAAAAGAATATTTTGAGGAGGTTGTCAATCACGCTTTCGAATATCGCTGAGGCCGAAATGATTCCGAAGGGAAGACGTTTGTACAGTAATAGACCCATGTGTGCGCTTATCGTATTGCATGCTAAAGAGGCCTACTTAAGCACAATTGGTAAGTATGCGTGACTGAGATCAATTTGTGTAAACTTTCATCAATCTGACAGTATAGCATGCAGAGCCTCTTTCCGAGGTAAGGGATACTTATCCAGAATTAATCAACGATTAACAGTTACAAATGGGCGACGAACCTCTCGGCAAAGAAATCAGGCAACGTGTCTTAGTGCTGCTGCATCCCCGAAGGATCTATCACCCTAAAAAGTGAACGCGTCCCTACAAAAATGTCCACGATTGCTCTTGGAATTAGGTACTCGTCTACCTTTAATTTTTCCGAACATACCCAATACCAAGTAGCACGTGACAGACTGTCCATGTTCAATATATCAGACGATAAATATACTACTCGTGCTAGTGTTGAGCTTTCCAAGCTACTTACTAGCCCCATCATCGAATGCTGCAGTATTAGTTACGACAATATGAGAAAGAGTAACAGAATTGCTGTGGAGCACCTGCAGAGGTCATTTACTAAACACCTGATTGGTAAACATTCTGCAATCTGTTATCTAGAAGGTTGCAACGAACTTCATCTCGAACCACTTTGGATTTGGCGACTGAAGCACAACTTATTACTGCTTTTCAACTTGCCACGTAAAAGGAACTTTCCAACCTTCCTACACTCAATTTACCACATTGATAAACTCGAGCGCTTCTCTACAAATATTTTGCACTGAGTATACCGAAGGCTAAAACGAACGTCCACCAATTTCTTCCTGATCAGATATAGCGATCTGTGCAATAAACTGTCAATAAAACTCAGGTCATGTGTCAATGTGGCAGCATTTAGAAGCAGACCCACCAGTTACCTTCATCTAACTACCCTAAGCTCTATATTCATATTGGAAAAATGCCACGATAAACTATTTCAAGAGGGACCGGAAACATCAAAACACCAATGTTTTCAAAACTAGACTTTGGCCTCAAACATCAGCCAGTATGTTAATACATGAAACGCGTATCCCAATGCTTCAGCAGTGCATGTTATTCGTACAACAGTATGGATATTTTGTACCAATTGACCTGTGCCGCTATAGACACAGTTTCGCTCATCAGGAAAAATGTACTTATTATTATAGGTAGACATTCTTCACATCTAGACTCACTCAGACAGCCGCCACACGCCCGGAAAAGCACTACACGCGTTTCATCCTCTCGGGAATCATCAGCAGTGCGCATTCCATCGCACCCTTGGTAGGGCTCGAACCCGCAACTCGATTGTTGCCACTTCGTAGTTGAAACCACTGAGCTACGGGGTACAGCAACGACTATCGTGAATAAGTTACCAGATGTGATATAGCGCCGCTCACTATCCACTGACTTACACGTTACTGCCATGCAGAGGACAGGGTAGCCCCCTCACAAAGCGACGACCTTACCAAACTTAAGCCGCCAATTAACTTATGGCATTATAAACAGTTTGGTGAGGGCGCTACCCTGTCCTCTGCACGGCAGTAACGTGTAAATCAGCAGATAGTGAGCGGCGCTATATCACATCTAGTAACTTATTCACGATGGTCTTTGCCGTGCCCCGTAGCTCAGTGGTTTCAACCACGGACTGGCAACAGTCGAGTTGCGGCTTCGAGCCCTACCAAGGGTGCGATGGAATGCGCACTGCTGATGATTCCCGAGAGGATGAAACGCGTGTACAGTGCTTTTCCGGGCGTGTGGCGGCTGTCTGAGTGAGTCTAGATGTGACGAATTTCTGCCTATAGCATTCAACTCCCCCTACTACTCTTCTGCAATTAATATTGGTTTTAGTTTTATTATCATTAGCATTATCATTAGTATTATTCTCTACCTTATAGTGACCACAACACGGTATCAAGAAAACTGTTAACAACCATTCGCAACCTCCATCGAATGGACTAGAACAACTTTTATGAAATTATCAGCATCATGAAGTGGAACACGTTATTTATAAATCACAATCCTACTTGCCTAAAAATGAGTTAATAACGATTATTGCCATTGGCCTAGATGTACTGGCACCTGTCGTATAAAGGAATTCAATCTTCAACACAAAGTCTCAAGCAAACTGAAGAAGCCATATTGCAAGGGCAACAGCTTTGCAACATTGCTACAACTTCACGAGGCTCTGCTACAACTACAACATTTAACCCAAACAGATACAATCAAAGAATAAAGTCGGATACATATAAGTCCTGAAAAAGTACGTAAACTGATACAACTATTCAACAGTAGGAACCCTAAACCAATTGAGAAATTCAAACGTTGGCTCTGGATGATGTTTCAATAACGCGCGACATCTCCTGCAAATGCGAGGCTATCAGCACTAGTTGTGCCACATTAGAGTCCATAGCTCTCAGTTGTTTCATCTTCTACCTCCAAAAGAACAAACGTCCTACTCTGTAATATTCCTGTGACGTTGAGTGGAGTGCAAAGTGCCATGGAATCCACAAAACCATTAATTTGTCCAGGCCCAGATTACATGTCAAGTGTTATAAAACTCGGAGAAATAAACAACTCTCTACTGTTATTAAACTTCTTCACACTTTCTCTCCCTACCTGCTGCTTCCCATCTCAATGGAAGCAATTCATTATAAGGCCTTAGCATTAGGCTATCGCTCAAAACACTTATGCGTTAAATTCTAGCTACAATTCTTTGATAATTTTGCGACTATGATTGACAAAGCAATAGCAATCATCACCAAGCGACGAACTTACCTAACTTAAGCCGCCAATTAATTTGTGCCATTATAAGCAGTTTTGCCTTGCCACTGATTACGGAGTAGTAGAAAGGGACTTCAATCATCTCATCTGCACGGCAGTTACATGCGACTCAGTGGACAGTGAGCGGCACTGTCACTTATTCACGATGATCTTTGCCGTCCCCGTAGATATTTCGTCACAAATAGGGATGAGCAAGCGTAGAATTGCGGGTTCGAACCCTACCAGAATCAGATAGAATGCGTACTGTTGACGATTCCTGAAAGGGTAAAGCGTGCATACAGTGCTTTCCCGAGCGTGTTATGACTGTCGGGGTGATCCTTGATGTGACGAATTTCTCCCTATACCATTCAATTCCCCCCTAATACTTCTCTGTAATCGGAGTTTTTATTACTAATGAGTAGGGGGAATTTGGTATGTTGGAGATCGTTCATAACGGTCACTCTCAGTCAGCAGGCGTTGGCTAGTCTAGAAAAGCAGCAGACACGGGTGTTTTGACCTGGTGGGCCTCGTCAGTGGTGCGCCATCCAGCGGACCCCTTCCGGGTTCCGTCCAATGACTTCTGAAAGCCAGTAACTAGTACCACTTTGCCAAGGGTGACAGCTGCGAACCTGCACGGTTGACAGTGGACTGTGGGGCTGGCTGCTGTCATCTGCACTTGCTCTAAAGCTATACGATTACACCCTGGAATTGCAATATATTATGGGGTCATAATCCAGCAGTGGACTTGTTTATATCAGTTACGTGGCGTTAATTGACCTTTGTAGATTGAGTGTTTTGAACGGTGGCCCGAAGGGTCGAGGAGCTTGAACTGCAGTATTTCTGGCGGGCTCAGCGATGTTAAGGGTGTTCCAATAGTCTATCCCTAGGTCGAAAGTGATATGGCAGTGAGACTGCGATGTACCGTCAGCAGTCAGAGAACCCGGTGTGAGTTCCAAACTGCAGCCTACCACGTGGCATTTGCCAAAAGGAGATTGACATCTTCCACTTGGAACAACATGAATCAAGGGTAAGTCACTTTCGATTGCGCTGAGAATATCATTGACACCGGTGTGGTTGAAAATGTAGAAAATCCTTAGATCTCAAAAATGTAGCTGGAATAAGAAAGCTGGTAGATTCATGCATTTCTTATTGTTTCCTCAGCACCATTAACAATAACCGGTATGTAACTATATATTTAACTATGAGTGTAAACAGTGCCCCATGATGAGGCTAATGTTGCATTCATGATACTTCTTCACCGCAGTTGGGATAAACCGACGTACACTAAAACCAGCTCTTTTAATGTGGATAAAATTCGTTACATTTTACTTGGTTTGTTCTGCGTACTTGATAATCTCCCGACTTGCATACGTCGCTCATGCAATTTGTGGTAAACTTGCGTTATTGTATCGCATGGTATTTTTTTATACATAACTCGGACATTTTGTACTTATCACGGATTCACTTATAACCATTTCTTCTATATGCTCATTTAGCGAGCATTTATGTCGTCATATGCGTTTAATTTATTCGATATCGGCATTTCGAGTGATTGGCTGTTGTTTGACATCCCAGGTGTGGCTGCGCTTGATGTGCATGTTGACAAGGTGCCTACCTGTCTATTACCCACTACCTCGTCCATCTGGTTCTAGGAGACAGTTTGTCGTTGCTGGAGGGGAAGGGGTGCACGGTCCTTGTGGTCGTGCTAGGCTCGAAGAGTGGTTTCATGCACTCAGTGTGGGGCGGACTACGGTCCAGACACCGCCTTGTGTGCGGTTGATTCCCCAAATACAGTGTGCTTGTGTTTGCCTGCGAAGGAGTGTGGGCCGGCTCCGTTGATGAAACGTGGCTACCATGCGCATGCCTCCCGATCT
>CALYDF020010199.1:0-10205 GCA_944474145.2 Dicrocoelium dendriticum
TTTTCGCAGAACATTCGACGTCTTTTGTAGTCTAAGTTAGGATATCCGCTGTTTGAAGTGGGAATAATCCACTTTTTATCTTGCGGAGTCAGTTCAAGTGCTTATATTGAAGCTTATAATTTTAAAGTAACGGCTCAGCTAAAGCATGTTGATAACGCTTTTTCTTCGCGCATTGTTTGTATAGAGTGGTTATGTTGGACAACCTATGCCTTTCAGGTACTCGGACTCAGATATATTTTGTGGGTATACCACGTCGCTTTGCGCATCACCATACGTTTGCGCGTCCTACTTTGGTTTAACGACACCATGTATCTCGAATTGATAGTCTCTGTTTTCGATGCACCACTAACCAGGGTGGTAAGCCTAATGACGCAAATTTCCCAGGCAACATCGGGTGCATTCTCGGTTAGGAAAATTTCTCCTCGGTCGCTTCAACGACTCGGGTTAAGGTGGCTTAACTGGTTATGGTTCGCGTTGTTTGAGTTTGGTATTCGGAATATCCAGCATAGCAAATGTACGTGAAATGCCACGTGGCATAACCACCGTGGTCTAGAGAAGTACCGATTATCACTCTCTCAATTATCAAATCTTTCATAGTGATTATTCGGTTCAATATAGCTGGCCTGTTATTTTCCCTGAATCTGGCGGGCTGAGTGAGGTGGTTATAAAGCTAAAAGTCTGAGAGAAGACGTTGCATGTAAGCTTTAAATTGATCACCTTGTTAGGTCTGGGACTCAAAAGCATGTATATTGAAATCGTCGGCGACCAGAAGGTGACTGTACTTCCTGTTTATTACCTACCTCAAGGCAACCAATAAGTTGCATTCAATCTCAGGTGTAGACGATGGTGGGCGGTAAACAACAACCAGTAGGCCAAGATCGTCCTATCTAAGTCGTAAAATGTATGAAATGGAGTCAGGTACATCGGTTTCCAAATCGTGTGAGTTCGCAATGCAGTTTGCTACGAACGGAGAGGGCTAATCCACCACATTTGATGGCTCGATCATTCCGAACGAGTGACATGCTTGTTAGCGCGATTTCGGCATCCGTTATCTCACAGCGCAACCATGTTTCTGTGATTGCCATGAGGTCCCAAGCTGCACACACATGTCGAAGTCTCATTTCAGTTAATTTCCTGAGTAGACGTTGGGCTTTTGTGTATATGCGTGAGAGTTTCTTGGAGAAAAGAGTGTGTTAGGTGGAATGGAGGAAGCATGTGTGTTTACTCCATAAAATGTAAGCTCGACGTATAATCGTTTTTTGGATGGGATGCAGACTCTCGAGGCCAATGTTGTGTATATTCAAGTATCAAAGGTCTAAGATCGCTTTGTTTGATCGTTCACTGCTTTATGATTTAGAATGTTATGTCTACTGTTAAAACCATCACCGAGTCAGGTACACCAGTTAAGGTTTTAGTTAAGAGTTTGGCATCCACTGAATTGTTATTAGAGGTTTATTGTGTCCAAGCTGCTTTCAGACACACTACTATTAGCAACCTGCGACGGAATTCAGTCCAGTTCTGTAGAAGCTTTTGTAATGTTAGTATTGACTGCAACATCAGTTTCAACAGCATGGGACCACACACCTTATAGGTGTTAAGGGGATAATTCTCAAAAAAGATGACTACGGCATTATTGAGAGAAAGCGCCTACCGGATGTAACGATATTGCTCCAGTTTGTGTACCTGCTTATGGTCTATTGGATAATCAGGAAGCTCAAGAACACCGTTAGCAATCACAAATATTTTAACTTTAATTTCTCTGTTCCTCTCTCTGTTTGTTGGAGCCGCTGCACGTACATTTCACGGGATATTTAATAGTATACGCACAATACTTAAGGAGTTGCGGAGTCCATTAGCTGACAGCGGAGTCGTCTGTGCCTCATCCACTGAGTTTATTGTTACTCGAAGTAACCTGGGTTCAC
This sequence comes from Dicrocoelium dendriticum, assembly GCA_944474145.2. NCBI lineage: Eukaryota > Metazoa > Platyhelminthes > Trematoda > Plagiorchiida > Dicrocoeliidae > Dicrocoelium > Dicrocoelium dendriticum. The sequence continues at coordinate 1,923 of CALYDF020010199.1, forward strand.
CATAGTGAAATTAATTTGGGTGACACAAGATGCGTTTTAACTTCGTAGGACCAGCTTGGATACCGACTGCCGTGCAGATGGAGCTCCATTGATTTCCATCGCATGTCAGCCTACCCTCAATTGTATTGAATTTTGATACGGGGACATTAGTGCACACAGGGTTTGAGGCACCATGGTTGCGCTTGGTAATTACTGGGTTTGAAGTCCTTTATTCTAGAGCTTTGCGTGAATCTGTAAATGGCACTCTTGGGGGTCATCCGTGCTGCGACATCATAGTTATATCTAGTCCGGCCACGAAAGTTACCGGTACTATTTCCGGTATTTGGTGGGTAGCAACCTATGTGTATGTTACGTGGTTCCACATTATGGCTGGTTGAATGCAGGTTAAGGTTTCCTACTTAGTGAACAAACTACTAGGTGTAAAACATGCTAGGGAAGTTGAGGTAGGCATGCTGCAGACAATGTTTTGCTTATGGGCGTGAGATAAGGGAGTTGGTAATGATTGAGACTGAGTCGTCGGGCTACGTTTTGGACGCCTGGCTCTCTTCCGGTTTGAATGGGTACTCCGGGGTGTTATTTTCATATAAAACTGCATGTCCTGTTCCTCTCACATGTGTAACCCATGCACATAACAATTGCTTGCCTGCTTCTGTTAGTCTTTCACAATTCTTCAGTTGCACACTTAGACAGATAACACATAGGATAGCACTGCAGTCTGGAAAGAACCAAAGCTTCTCTGTCGTTGTTATCGACTCCGTTCCAAGGCATTTTGTGTTGTTGTTTTTCAAGCAACCGCTGTTAATTAGCCTACTCTTATGCAATTCAAGACACAAACCACACTTGCTCTTAACGTGAGACATGTTCGCCAAGGACGTAAAGTTTTAAGGTCACGCGCTTGTCGGATGATAATTTAGTGTAGCTTCCGCGTCAATGGTAAGCGTGAGTCAGCGTGGCACACCTGCTGTCAGCAGTGATCCCTTTGAAGCACAGGTTGATTATTATTCTGCAAATAGCTCATCAATCTGACAACCCCTATTTGGCTCTTCTAGATACTTGGACATCCCGCCAGGGATTAAATGTCCGAAAGCGATCATATGATGCCTGGTAATGATTTTATTTACGTATGAAATAATAAGTTTAGGTAGAAGGTGACAAAGCTGTGTAACTAAGGCTGTACTGAGGCCACGTTATATCACTTCGTTATTAATGTATTTATTACCAGATACTTGAAAAGTAACAAACCTCAAGGACATATAAAAGCAGTTAAAATATTATTAGCCGAATATTAGCTTAGATTTTTAGCCTATGTGCTAACAGCAGGATAACAAGATATTGGCGGCTGGATGCATTGCACTTAATCATGAAAAAAGCATAATCGTGCCGGTTTTTGATCAATTAATACGTATATTAATTAAATCATTTTAGACATCGGGATGGTAACGAACGCCGAAAAGACATTAACACAACTTTTTATCATGTGTAATATGTATGAACAGTCAAAGCATCACATTGGGCTATTTATTTGTTTACATATAAAATGATTTCTAACTTACTGGGAATTATGGGACTTCAGATATTTGTCTCCCTATTCTAAAAGCCACGGACGTATTTAAAAAATAATCAAATTACAGCGGGATACAATATATCTTCGCGAAATGTTTCACGTTTGTCCATCTGTGTTGTGGGAACGGTCAACACAACACTCGTGATCGGATTCAATGAACTGAAATACCGAGATTACTAACGCGGATTCCTGCAACACTTTTGCACCTACGATTAATCTGTTCATGACAACAAGCTTCTTAGTACAATATTCTTATTGATAATAGTGTGGGGCGGCCCTAGTGATGAAGATTGCAGGTTGTATGCAGTTTTTAATTCAAGAATAGTTTACTGGGTCAGGCGAAACTGTTTGTATTCATAGCATCACAAGTAGATTGTTCGTGCACAAAGGTCATTCTATGGTAAACTATAGATAATATCGTGGAGTCGACCAGAATTGGAGGACGAATCATAAGATACACTATTCTTCCTTAAAAGCTAGAAGTAAATCCTCGTAATTCTTCACAACAAAGGAATCAACCAAACTAAGAGCAGTGTATTTGAAATCATCTACCTTAACACTTATACGCAGAAATATGTGGAGACAGATAGATGTAGGCTAATAGAATTTTCAGTAAATAATATGATAATAGATAACGATAATATTTATCTGATAATATTTATTGATAATATTTAATCTGGCGGATTTATTTTATGTGGTGCAAGACGAACCATAGGAAACAAGAATTAGTACATTTATTTTGTGGTAAATGCTCATGAAATTCATTAACACACCTAAAAATTGTGAAATCAGGTATCGGTTATAATCCTGCCTTAAATTTATGTTGCCTCTGACAACGATGTAGTCCGATTTCGTACAATAGTTTTCACGTCACTGCTGTATATTTTCCTGTGTGTGTCAAAACGGAAAGTTGTTTGAATTTCCTGAATTATTAAAATTAAACATTTAGTAATTAAATAGTGTAAATATGTGTTGTATTACTTGGAGCCACGCGCGCAATGCAAGAGCATATCATCCTGTCATATGGTTCATGCAAATAAGATGAACAACATGAATATGTAAAATATATGATCATAAATTTGCATTATGAAATACCAACACAGAAACGCTGGTCAAAATGGACAGTATGCTACGATTAGTAAGTCATGGTGCTAATGTAAAAACAGTTGGTCTTGTTTTAAGAACACTGTCAAGTAGACATAAAACCTAAGCTCCGAAAATTTGTACCATTTTTGTATTATCTACGAGCAATCTTAACGGATTTGAATTATGACACACCACACAATTTTTGCGTGTTTTTCCGTCACCGGAAGAAAATTTGATGGTTATCAGGCAGTTTTTGTGAAAACTGTCAATATTTTTTAATCATCCTGTGGTCTGCCTTGTAATTTGCTCTTCGCTAAGCATTTCAGCACAAATCGCCCAACTTCTACTCATCCAACACAGAACTGCCCGCTCTTTCCAGTGGATTGCCTAGCTTAGGAAGTATTCCATCGTCTTATCACGAATCTTCTTACCGGTAATGGAACTTTCCCATATGGCCTTATAAGATACGCATCTATTCTAAGGTCACTTGGATCACGCGATAATTAAAAAGAAGCATCGCAGATGGGCATAGCAAGGTGGATTATCAAAGCAACATCTTTAAATTGGGTGTGCCATATCATGCTTCCTATGATGTTCATGAGGCCGTTAAACACGAATTTGGAACAGGGGCGGTTCATTCGAGAAACACATTTCTTGGACAACGTTGTGGCTTGAAGACTTAAAAAGCTGCCTTACTCACCAAATAATATAGGAAGCAGACCATAAATCCTTAACCAGCTTGTTCAATCAAAGCAGAGAGCAATGGAAATGTTAGAACTTTGGCTAACACATCGTAAATGTCTTTTATCTGAACTTCCGTTAAAAGCAGTTTAATCCTTGCTAAGACCATACATGAGCTGATCTGAAAAAATCAATCCTACCGGCGAGTACGCATGAGTATGAGTTTACCGATCAGTCACATGATTCCGCAGCAGGTCTGCACGAGGAATGGACCATACCATGGATAAATCAGTTTACAAACGACGTGTCATCATCATCCTATCAAAGAACGAATAACGACCAACATCGCACTCATCGGCGTTCCACCGCAGTTGTATCCTTTATCTCCCTGTGGGTTCCTAGAGAGGAAGAAACCATCCCACATTTACGAAAATGCTCAAGTCCTTTTTAATAAGCTGACTGAACTGGAGGCCCCCCAAAACCATAAGTGTCACGGAGATATGAATGCAAACTGGGATGACAGACGCTGAAGCTTATCTAGACGACTTGTCACCAATGCGATAGGATAGGCTTGCAAAAGGAGGATAGGTAATTCTGTATTATCGAAGGGACTTAAAGAGCAAGGCCGTTGATGATTCAGACTTCCAGTTAGCTGATTCTCTTTGGTGTTGCCTGCAATTACATGGCAAAGACGCCTGCGTTATATCCTTAGTATACTGCCATCCGGGCTCTACACATGAAATTGACTGCAACCTTGCGACAGCTTTAAGATACAATCTAAAGCGTTAGCCCCACACATAATTATCCTAGGTGGTTTCAACCTACACAGTTTATGAACTCCTGCTACAATAGGACAGCCATACAAGGCAGGCCTGCAAGAGCTTGTAACAAGTGTACTACTTTACATTTACGTATTTACGCCTACTAATTGCAGAACAGGTAATAGAGCGTATTGGCTTTATCTTGTGTTTACCAACGAGTAATATATGACTGTTTTATTCTTTGTAGAGAACCATTTGTGTAGCAGTGAGCATGCATACGTCACATTAGACTACATCTGGTATGCTATATATCGCAATCAGAACCCTGAGTTGGTGTGCAGCATTACGCGCTGCGACCGCTAAGTCCAGCTAGGCAGTGCCATAAACTGGTAGTTCCTCGCTGAAGGCCACACAAGAAGTCGTTTGGCCTGAATTCGTCAGCAAATTCCATCAACTATTTACGGATGCCTTAGAAACAAGTGTTTTCATTGAGCTTAAAACCGTTTCTTTTATATGGTGCCAAACTAGAAAATGTATGCCTATACGCAACGCAACGCTGCGAGAGTACATATGCTCTCCAACGCCAGATAATTGGGACAAATAGTAGCCCATGGTAACTACTGCACCTAACTCCTCGGAGATAAAATGTTTGCGTATCAGCGGTATATGTTGAAAATCAACGCAAAACATAGACTGTTGTACAAGTATGTCAGTTACCGTCATATGGTGGATCACGGTATTCCCCCTTTCGGAAGACAGATCGTAAACGCAGAACAGCCACAAAGGCGCTAAATGCGTTGTGAACGCAATATGCTCCAACGTTTCAGAAACTCTTAGCATCAAGCCACCTTCCCACATTTTCTTTTTCCGCCTCCAGGATTCACCCATATCTCTTTTACTTTTTACACTGTTTTGCGGAAGCTGACGTCTCTGCGCAACCTCAGCTGCCATCGGAATTGACACCATTCGCCTAATTGCACTGGAAGCAACAGCAAGACAACTGGCGAAATCTTTGGCACCGTTGTTTTAGCGCTATTTAGACCAGATCCAGATTCCTGCGATGTGGAAACTTGAAATAATAACAGCGTCACAAAGGTGGAAGTAGGACTGAGCTCTCAAAATGCCATCCAGTGTCCTTTCTCCATATATCATTAAAGGACATAGAATAAATATTATTTGATGCATTGGTGTGTTATCTAGAAAATTGTAACCTTAATACTCCCGAACAACTCGGCATTGTCGTCCTCGATCATGCACGACAATTGTGTTAATCGCGCGGTGTACTTGGATCGAGTCAATTGACGCAGGAGAGGCCATTTAGGTGATTGACTTATATTTGTCGAAGACATCCAATGGTTTATATCAACGGCCTCTTCTTCCCAAGCTCCAATATTACGGGATCGGTGATTCTACCTTAAGCTGGATAAAAGCTTTCTCCTGCTAAGACCGTTTTTTGTAGGGCTTGGATTTCCTTATCAGAAACCATACCAGTCGAGCCTGGTGTTCACTAAAGCTCAGTTTTAGGACAATGCTTGTTTTCTTTATTCATCATAGACTTTGCGAGGGCAATCGCTTTAAATATCATATGTATGCCGAGAATATCTAGATATGGAGAAGTATTCAGGCGGATACCGTTCAGAAATCACTTCAATATGACCTAGATATGGTACACAAGAAGCTAACGCGTAATCTGTTACATTTCAAATTGAACAAACACAGGGTACTCTCCATACGACAACGGAGTACCTAATCCTATAACATAGGAACGCAGTACTGCGGCGGTCTTCGGTCAACCGTGACCATGAAGTCCTTGTTTGAGAATAATTGCGTTGTTCCAAGTAATCCACAAAGACCTCGAAAACTGTTAACCAGCACGTCGACTCGGTATGATGTGCGTTCGGACAACTAGACACCGCTATATTCGGGCACATGTTCTATGCGTTGGTTCGCCTACATGTCGAGTGGACAATTCATGCATGATAGCTATGGCTGAAGCAGAACCTTACTGCACTGGGCCAACCTCAAAATGGGGCTTCTATATACATCATTGGAATGCGCCACCTTTCACACGAGCAGAGTCTGATACGTACGGGAATATTCAGCGGACGGTATCGCCGACTACGTAGCGACTTGAATATGGCGCTTTTAATTTTACACAATCCAAATCATGTGTACCACACTTTACTGCAACTCAGCAGTAACACTAAAGTTAGAGGCAAATAATCGAAATTAGCAGAACAGTAGAGCCTCCTGGCGTGCGTTAGCAAATCCTTTTTTATTCGTATGTGGGTACCGTGCAATGTTTCTGCATTCACACCAACAATGAATAAAGGTCGAATGGATGACGTACCCCGCTATTTACATTTAGTTATTTGACGCTAGTTTCCAACCTACTCCCAGGAAGTACCTTGGATTAATTTTTTCGCCTATTGGTGCTATGCAAACGCTCGGGGTGCAGAGCTAAATAATCAAAAAAGATAAGTCTATTATTTTGAGATTAAAACGACTAACGGCTTTTTTTAATTAACGTTTTCCGCTTACCCAGCCGAACACCCAGCGAGGCTTGTAAAGCAATGCTTCTTAATCAGTAAAATGTCATTTTACGTTGTGCAAGATAGTATACTTAATGTTAGCCTGCAGTAACTTTCATGACCTCGTACATATGTATAAATTGAAAAATGCGTGCGTTCTACCTACCTATACCACATTTAAAAAGTTAATTGGACAGAATATATAAATGTTGGTTACGACAATTCCTTCTATTGATTAGCCAAACTGACTTGCTTAGTATATCATGTCCTTGGTGCATTTGATGATAGGTGCACACTTGATGACTTACAAAACTTTATTTAAAAGCAAATTGTACATATTAGACCTCAACAATTTTTCTGAATAATATTCTTCAAAATATTGAAGTAACCGTCGTTTTATTGTGTATTGCCATCTATCTTGTTTGATTTGGTTGCATCAAACCCAAACTAACGGTATCATAAAGTACTCTGACTACGCCTAAATATCATTTCGCCAATTTATAAAATAATAATATGGTTTGCGTTTGAATATCGTGCAATGGAAGGTTAGCCATAGAGTGTAGATTGCTGCGCGGAACATATCGAATCATCAATGACGTAGACCAGCGACACTTCACTCCGGTTATATAAAAGTATGTTTCCTTACAACTACATGTTAATAAAAGCGAAGATCACAAAGTTGCACTGCATCATACTAAAATACCAAATAAAGCTATCAGGGGATTTACAACAAATTCTTAGTGCACTAGCTGTGGTTGCGCATTGCGTGCACTAGTTCGTTGTGTAAGCCTAAATATAACCGACATAATGCATTGATTAGACCTATGCAGGAATTCGAATCTCCAACTTTTCTTTCCTGTATACGAAGGCAGGTAAGAATTGTGTTCTTCAATGTACCAAATGTTACTATTCATTGCTGCAGCTTAAAACGGATTTATGCTAAAAGTACAGAACACTGTTCACTAAAAATGAGAAAGGATGCTGAACAAAGTCCTTAGGACTGGAGACAAAAGTGAGCAAAAAATAATTGCTGTTATTTCAACCCCTAATTTATTAGGTATGCATACGAAAAGCAGGTTTACTATTATTGTGGCCAAGTAAACTTTGATTACTCTCTATCGTGCATCGGGGTAGATAGCAATATATTGTCTATACTCTGGAATGTAGAACGGTGGTGATAGAGCTATCTCACTTCAAACAATTAATTGAGATAAGCTTATTATATTACTGGGATATAAGCAGTCGTGTAGGAAAACTATTCGAGTAACGACTGCTTGTGGCAGTTGGGTAGAATGACGTCCTCAAAAACATCATGTCTATTGTAATTTTCTTTCATACAACATCCAGTAGCTTGCTGTATAAAAGTAATGCACTATGTTTTGTACTTAAGCTAATCTAAAGTTGAAAGAACGCATTCAAACAGTATGTATGCAAGTTCAATGTTCTGATATTCAGCAAAAAAAGAGTCATTTCGGTTAAACTAGATTACATTGCAATAAAACGCAGTAAATCAAGTCGAGCGCTGTGTCACTGATCCGCACATAATGTTTGGGATCTTTATCTTTGTGTATTGTCACTTCTAATAGTGAACACACGAGATGTGGTTTGCCAGTGCAGAAACGTTTACATTGACGGGACTCCGGCGCAAGTTTGAAATACC
>CALYDF020010200.1:0-10089 GCA_944474145.2 Dicrocoelium dendriticum
ATATTTCTCAGGTACACTCTAGCGCGATGATCGTGCGCTATATATCCGGTACGAGACTAGATGGCCAACCAAAAGCAATGGGTAGAACATACAAAAGTAAGCCAGGAAAAAGTTTATTGGACGGGAGGAGAGTTACCTAATGATAAAAAGTGGGCACAAGAAGTGAGCTAGCTAGGGATAATGTAGTTAGGCGTCGAGTGCGTTGGCGCAGCGTCGTTCGCAGCCGAGTCGCGCGCCAAAGGCAGATATTGTATTCGTGTTTCAAACAAACGGGAACAACGTTTCAACAGGCAAACCGCCTAATTCCTTAGTATATAAGAAAGCTATAAGTTTAATATATGTTAGGATAGTTTACAGTCATACGGGGGAATCTCCAGGTCACTACACAGCCCCCTCCTAGAAGGGAAACTGTGGGTGACCCTAGGATCTAGCTGAAGACTGTCCGTCGCGGGCCAGCGTTCTGCGAGACCAGGTAGTGAACCCTGATGCACCTGCTGGGAGAGAACCAGGCGATCGGACCCAAGCGGGCGCCCACCCGTGTCATCCTTAAAGGTGCCAAAAAGAAAATGGGTAGGTTAGTAGGCGTCAAATGCTTTGAAGTTAGGGAAAGTTCAAGGTTTGCTTCAGGCTCGTCATCTCCTCCAGTTCATACCTGGAAGATAAACGGAAACAAGAGCAGTGACGGTGGGGGCGAGGGCAAAAGTAAATGACACTTACCGGATGAGCGGTACTTTTGCGTCTACCGTGCGGTATGATTCTCTCTACTCTCGTACCTTGCCCAACTTTACCGCATAAATATGTGCTCAGCCTCATTCAAGCCATCTTAACCAGCGCTATTTAGTGCAGTGCAACATTTGGAGATAACTTTTGCGCGTCACCTTTGCTTTAACACCGCAGCTTTACACCGTACTCACAGAAACACACGTGCGCAATCTTACAATATCTATAGTTTCACAAAAACATTTGATTGCAAAAGAAATCAAAAGCAGAACCCTACATAAAGAGTCTTTAACCAAAGCGTTTACCGCCAGGCGAAAAAGGCGTAGGATATTGTTTTTGTTGTTCGGTCCATTTGCTCAAACTTCCTAGAGTATCCTGAGCGAACGCCGCAGTCAAATAACTTGCTCCAAAGCGCACTGTGACACAACAGCACCTGCTACGGACAGGCTAACATTAGGCCTTGCTCATACAAAGTGAAGAAGACAACCAGACAGCGAAGCAGATTGACCTTGAGTTGCGCTCAAGCACTCAGCTATTGACCTGAGGAGCATTGATGGACAAAGTGGGTGGGTTTTATAAGCAATCATTAAAAAGATTAATGCGGTTGTTAACTAGCAAGTCGAGATCATCCTTATCGTGACTGAGTTTTATAATCATCATTAGCTTAGCTGGATTGAGGGGAAGGTCTACAAGCACAAGTTTTTTTATATTATTTGGAGCGCTATTGTACTACACAAGGGGTGTGAAATCCACAATAGTAAAACTGAACAGGCATTTAGGAGCAAATTACTAGGATACCCCACCACATAAAGCCACCATAGCTAGCACTAGGACATATTGATATAGAAAGTACCCTGTCACTCACGCAAACATAAAAGAAGAAAATAAGTCGTTTAGTATGTCTAAATATGGTATTAAATGAACTGATGCATTGAAGATGCCATAGGCTCAAAAATATAATGGCTTCTTTGTGAGAAAACCGTTATCCTGGTCAAAGTAAGAGACTAGTTTGTTTGCCCCTGATAGTCAGTGCGTGTCACAACTCTGTCAATCAGAAAGTTGTGTGTGGCTTTAGGCCTACGTTACCGCCCTTTGACTTCTAAGAACCAATTTCATGCCAAAAGCAGGCGGTAATTGCGACAGAGAAATTGCGTCTGGGATACGCTGGAAAGTGTCTTCTTTCTGATCAAGATTTAGGTGCTATAACCGTCTCATCAGGATGGCCACATGCACACAAATCGGTTACTAACGGCACTCCAACGGCTACTCAAACGTACATCATTCGGTTATTTGTGTTGAGTGGGTATATCTTTCGCGTGCAATAACTTTTTGTTGCAAACGCAGAAGAAGGGCTTTCAAGTAGACCCAGTTTGAATACACAGTTCAAGTGCGGGTTGAAGCAAGTTAATAAAAACAGATATATAACAGGCACAGCGTGTAAGATTACTGTATAACAACAGAGTACGAAGGAGCACAATAGGTGTCATGCAGTAGTGTAGAAGATACGCGTAAATGATTTGTGTGCACGTAAGTTGCTTATAAAGCTGTATATCAGACAACCAATTCCTCTTTATAAAACGTAAGGTGGTGAAGGACCAAATAATACTGAACTATTGTTTTTATTTCTGGGTTTTCTGGTACCATTATTGTTATTTGCATTTTAACCTTGACTTCCTTTGATGTTCTACATGCCAATCAAGTACCATACTTTCGTTCACAATCCTTAAGGGAGAAACCAATGTTTAATGTTCAATGAATTGACCTAAATAATGTAGCCATTCAGAGGTAATTCGTCACAGTCCACTGTCAGTCGGCGGGCTTGGGCATCAGTAGAAAAGCATCAGAGAGTGCTGTTTCGACCTTCCGGGTCTCGCCAGTGGTGCACCTTCCCCGAGCTCCTGTCGGGTTTCGACCCCAAGACTTCCGGAAGCAAGCAGCTTGTCCACTAAGCCACGGGTGAGGACCGCGGCACTGCATGACCGACGGTTGACTATGATACAGTGGTAATGACCGTATAGGTCAACAATAACAAGCGCATTGACTAGGGTACATGCTGTGTGAATGACCGTTATGGCACTGAAGTCAAGGAGAGATGGTGAGCGTCCATGGAAATAATGAAATGTGAAAGAACAAGGCCTTAGATAACACAGTTAAGTAGAGAGGACGATGCTATTGATCCTGCTCTTCTTGTTTAAGACGAGTGAATGGCAGGTGTACGCAAAAGTGACTGACGCACTACAGCTAAATGACCGATTAGGCAGTCCTTGGTTGTCCCAGTGTGATAATTTACAAACGGACGACAGTCATTTACAAAACATACCCAACGCAGCTGTAACCCATGAACCGAACACATTTTCTATGATGATTGCAAAAGTCAGCAACCAACAGCAGTCGAATTTCAAAATCTTATAGAGCAGTGGGGATTTGTGTCCGACGTTCATCTTACTGAGACGGCCAAGGACATAAAAATTCATTCAACCAATGTCATTCTATCGGTCGTTGGCGCTGGCTGGGTATACAATTTGACTGAAATGAACCAATGTACGTGTAATTCTCAGTGTCTAACTGATGCATTTTCTCACGCAGTCAAGTATATGTATGGTTGGCAGCATCCGGTTTCGGATTTGCCTGTCACTGTGGTCAGCCACAGGACGCCTGCGCCTACAGAGGGACCATGGATGGCTTGCGCTGCACCACCCATCGTTCCATCCACACACCCCATATGCAGTGTAAACCCGAAGGAATAAGACCAGGGAGGCATGTGGATGGGACCCACGTTTCATCAACGGAGCCGGCCCACACTCCTTCACAGGCAAACACAAGCACGCTGTATTTGTGGAATCAAGTGTACACAAGGCGGTGGCTGGACCGTAGTCCGCTCTACACTGAATGCATGAAACCACCCTTCAAGCCTAGCGTGTCCACAAGGACCTTGCACCCTGTGCCTTCCAGCAACGACCAACTGTCGCTGGAGCCAGTATGGACGAGGTAGTGGGTAATAGACAGGTAGGCACCTTGTCAACCTGCACATCAAGCGCAACCACACCTGGGATGTCAAACAACAGCCAATCATTCGAAATGCCGATATCGATTAAAGTAAACGCATATGACGACATAAATACTTGTTAAATGAGCATATAGAAGAAATTGTTATAAGTTAATCCAGTGATAAGTACAAAATGTCCGAAAGTTATTTAAAAAATACTACGCGATAACATTACGTAAGTTTACCACAAGTTGCGTGAGCGACGTGTGCAAGTTGGGAGAAGATTATCAAGTACGCAGAACAAAGAAAATAACATGTAATGAATTTTATCTACATTAAAAAGACCTAGTTTAACTATAAGTTGGTTTAGCCCAACTGCGGTAAGAAAGCATCATGAATGCAACATCAGCCTCAGCAAGGGGCACCAGGTTTACATTTTTATATATATATATATATATATATATATATAAGCATTAGGATGGAGGAAATCAGTGCCCCATGCTGAGGCTGATGTTGAATGCGTGATGCTTCCTCATCACAGTTAGGCTAAACTAACTTACATTCAAACCAGGTCTTTTTAAGCTGGAGAAATTTCATTCCACTTTAATTAGCTTGTTCTGCCTACATGAATAATCTTCTATTAACTGGCCACGTTGTTTACGCTAATCGCGCTTATCTTCGGTAATTTTGTGGCGTTTGTAGCATTTTAATTAACTTGTGGATATTTCTTACTTATCACGGATTCGTTGCTAACCAACTTACTTCATATGGTAATTTAGCGAAGAGTTATGCCACCGTATCTGTATGGATTATTGGATTTCTTTAATTTCAGCTTGTCGTTTAAAGTGAATGGCTGTTGTTTGATATCCCCGGTGTGGCTGCGCTTGATGTGTACGTTGACAAGGGGCCTACCTGCCTATTACCCACTACCACGTCCATACTGGCTCCAGTAGACAGTTGGTCGTTGCTGGAGGGGACGGAATGCACAGTCCTTTTGGCCGTGCTAGGCTCAAAGAGCAGTTCCATGCACTCAGTGTGGAGCGGACTACGGTCCAGCCACCGCCTTGTGTGCACTTGATTCCCCAAATACAGCGTGCTGGTGTTTGCCTGTGAAGGAGTGTGGGCCGGCTCCGTTGATGAAACGTGGTTCCCATCCGCATGCCTCCCGGTCTTATTCCTTCGGGTTTACACTGGATATGGGGTGTGTGGTTGGAGCTGTGGGTGGTGCAGCGCAAGCCATCCATGGTCCCTCGGTAAGCGAGGCGTCCTGGGGCGGGCCACAGAGACAGGCAAATCCGAAACCGGATGCCGTTAACGCTATATATATATATATATATATATGTATATATATATAGGTCTGTTTTTGTTATCATATTTCTTCAAGTGACCGAACATAAACCGTTAGTAACCGGGTGGACTTCTATCTTCCCCGTTCTGGTTACAGGTAAGCCCGTTAATGTTGAACAGGAACAATTACATAATTTAGCTGTTACAGAACCCCAAGTCCGCGATAAAAATGTTTCTTTTTCGATTAGGTGTTTTCCTTGTAAATTTATTTATGTGAATAAGCAGAAACCATATTATGAAAAAGAACCATTTTAACATGAACATTTATCTGAATTCACAAACAATTCCCCCCGGGTGGGAAGCCAAATAGCTGCAAAGATTATATAAAAATGGCATCAGCAGTTCGCTGGCACGCAGTACCGACGCTACGCCGCCGCGCAAGCAGCACCGGTCATACGTAGGCTAAGGATATGAAAAGGTTCGCACTGCTCCTGCATAGACTCGAACCCGCGCCGTCAGATTACAATTTCGTTACCTCTAGGTTATGGGCCGGTCAGGGATTTTATTGCCTACAGAGTGCTGACCCCATCAGACATATATGCGACAATCCATGTTTTTGCGAGAGCATCACAAGGCCTGTAGTTTGATAAGAGGATTATGAAGACAACTTTAAAGATAATAACAGATAAGAAATGTGCCGCTCCAAACATGAATAACACAAAAAATAATCGTCCGTCCTGACACAATTCCATAATAGTGGAATTCTTATTACCTTCTTGTTTTTCAGTCAGGCCAAAAAGGTAGGTCCGAAAATTAACTCAAATTGTTTTTAGAAAACCGTAAGGAATCGTTACTTTTGCGCACAGATAAGAAAAAGTTACTTTTCAGACAATATCGGATGGAGAAATGGCGACAATTTGATCATTGATCATTGGAGCATTGGATGATAGAGAGCAGAAGGAAGATCCTTTGTCAGCTCCTTCACTTCCCGATCATTGCGGAATAAGGTTCCTTAGAGAACCACTGTAGCTGTATTAGAGACAGCAGAATCCTAGCGCACTCAGGTGAGAATCTAACAGTTGTTTGAAACGTTATTCTGTATCAGCATCAACAACCAGATCCGGCAACCGGTTCCAATCAATTACCACGCGAGTTGATAAGACCAAATTGAGCCGCACACGGAGATTCCTCGGTTTGAACAGTTTCTTGTGGTTTCCTCGTGTCGAACTCTCAGTGTTGATTTAAAGGAGGCCTGTAACTCGCCATCCAGTTCTCCTCTGAGAATACGTCGAGTGAATATCAAATCTCCTCGGTGACGGCGGTAACCTAGAGAGAACAAGTTCAGTCGTTGAAGTCGGTGTGGATACGACAGGTCTCGCAACTCAGGGACGGATTTGGATCCACGCCGTTGAACCTTCTCTATCATTTCACATTCGGATTTGGTGAGAGGGTAGGCAGCGGGTAGCACGTATGCGAGAATCGGACGTACATGCGAGCCAAATAGGAGTCGGAAAAGTCCCGGGGTCAGGAGAGAAAACCCTCTACGTATATGATTGAACACCCTGTAGGCCGCGACAACCTTCTTCTGGGTGTTTTGAATAGTTTTGTGGTCTGATGACACTATCACTCCAAGGTCCCTCTCTGGGGTTGCGCTTTTGAACAAGGAACCACCAATGTGGTAAGTTCTAAATGGGTTTGATGAGCCAACGTGGAGAACAGAGCATTTATCACGATTTACGGGCAACTGCCACTTAATCGACCAGTCATGGAGTAGCTCGAGCGTAGTTTGCAATCCGTCGGCGTCTTCAAGGCTGGATACTTCCATCCATGGCTTGGGGTCGTCAGCGGACATTAGGCAAGCCGTCTGAAGAGTGGATGGTAAGTCGTTGATGAATATATTGAAAAGTACGGGGCCGAGGACAGATCCCTGTGGGATCCCACTCGTCATGAGAACAGGAGCAGAAAATGGGTCATTCCCCTTCACTTGCATAGAGCGATCGTTGAGGAAGTCGGAGATCCAAGACAGGAGGCCTCCAGAAATATCGATTGCCTGGAGCTTAAACAGGAGCCGTCTATGCGGGGCTTTTTCAAAAGCTTTGCTGAAGTCAACAAACACAACGTCCAAGCGTTTGCCGGAGTCTAGCGACCTTGCTCCGGTCTCCTTAGCAACCAGCAAGTTCGAGGTACAGGAGCGTGCGTTTTGGAACCCATGCTGGGCACAAGAAATGACACTCTGACCCCCAAGATGAAGAGTAACAGCTTGTTTTAGGATCCGTTCCATAACTTTACACACTATTGACGTCAAACAGGTTGGACGATAATTGGCCGGATCATGTCGACTTCCTCCTTTGTAAATGGGTTTGACGACACCCACTTTCCAAGCTGAATGGAGACGGCCAGCTTCTAGTGTGTGACAAAAGACTTGACATATGGGTGGAACTATGGACTCCGCCGCAGTTCTGAGGAACAAAGGATGCAATCCATCAGGGCCGGGTGAGGTATACGGATCTAACTGAAGAAGAAGTTTTATCACAGAATCAGTGTTGATCTCTACTTGGGCCAACGAAGATGGAAAGGTGGATACGGCTCTGTCACTAAATGGTGTTTCCTTCGCGTAAACAGAAGCGTATTGCTTAGCCAAGTGACTAGCTTTCTCAGCGTCCTCGTGAAGTAAAGCTTGATGATCACAGGAACACAAAGCAGGGATGCCATTACCAGCTCTAGTGCTTCTTTTCAAATAAGAGTAGAGCATTTTAGGCGCGATTCTGGAGTGTTGTGCCAATGGTAGTTCGTATTGTTGGCGTTTCTGACGCTTCATCGCGACACAAACATTTCTGACAGTCTTGTAGTGAGAGAAGTCGGGTTCTGATTGAGATTGCCTAAAGCGGTCCATAATTTGCGCCTTCTATTCATAGCTGCCCTCAAGTCTCGATCCATCCAAGGTGGACCTCTAGCGAAGGGCTCTCCATGGGAGGAAGGAACGACCTGCTCAGTTAAGGACGTCATTTTGCGGATACAAGATTCCACGCGTCGCCGAGGTGAATGTGTTCAGGGATACACCAATCCGTAGCGCTTGCGGCCGTTTTCAGACGGAGTGGGTTGGCGCGCCAAAAATTCCGACGGTGACCACCTTGGCTATGGATCATGAGACGGCGAGTCCAGTGGAATGAAACAACACAATGATCGCTCTTGCCTGTGGGTTGAAGAACGGTTAGGTTCGAGACATCCGAATCTGCCGGGGCGAGCACGAGACCTAGGATGTGCGGGTCTGGCCTGGGACAATACTAGTAAGCGTCAAGACATGTAGAACGAGGCTACAGTCGACAGCAGTTTTAAGCAACTTGGCGTCGAATGAATCAGCTCGGCGATTACAAAGAAGTAGGTCCCAATCGGTATCCGGTGCATTAAAATCTCCCAAGATTAGACAGTCTTTGTGCCCAAACAGACGTAAGAGCAAATTTAGCCCGCGGGCTAACATGCGCTTTTTGTCCAGGGGATGACCAAAGCTTAACCCACATACTTTTGACGATTATTTCGTATGAAACTACGATAGCAACTAGTCCGAGGTCATCAATCAGTGGCATTTTCAAAAGAATATGGCGCCACCATAAGATGTGAGCATACTATTAATTGTTTGATGAAACCTGCGCTCATTAAATCAAGCAGCCAAACATAAAAATACCAAAGGTACCTCGACAAAATACAGAGAAATGTACATCGAACAATCTGACACATACCCATGTCGGTGCCAAAGTTGCATCAAATATCAGTATAGCGTAGCGTATTTTAGGGGATGTGGTAAACAAGGACACACATAAAAAGCCAACTATATGATTGCTAGCTTTTGTAAAAACCTTATCAGATACAGCAGAAACCTGCTTAGGATGCACCTAATAGCCGTCCGTACATTAAGTTGCGGGATCGTGTTTACACAATACAATTTACTTAATGTCAGCTTACATAAGTAAAAATGCACTCATAGTGATACATGTACGTATGTAGCATCCCATATAATACAAGAACATTTATCGCACTCGTGTGTGATATTTAGAGTGCACATTTTATGCGCTTTAACGTTCAAGTGAAAAGCTTTGGGACGAAGTTCGAAAGCGCAAAAAAATCATTTCAGCATTGCCTTGAAATTACATCAAAAGTCCATTTTTTAGTCTAAAATATCAGCCATAATCAGCAGAAAATGATTGCTAAATCGCAATAACGTTGCACTGAAGCCACACATCTACGAAATTATTTGAGTAACTGAAATCCGTTCAAATTGCATTTTAATGGTACGGCCATCCACACAAAAAACGTCATTCAGCGAAGACTGACTGTACCAACTGAAAGTATGATTGTAGTTAAAAGTAACATGTATCGATAAACACCGGTGGCGTTAACAATGTCTTGCAATAGTTTTTGTCATAGGTAGATATGTAGTAACAATCTTTTGCGTTCACACTTTGCGAGAGACCAAGAACACGCCCAAACGTTCGGGCTACTCATGTACGCGATGGTGTGCAAATGTTACTGAATAAAACATGTGACAGAATAATATTCGAAGATATACCCATCTTAAGGTTAATGTCGAAGTTTATATGTAATGCAATTTAACAAAAATGTGACATGCCTCAGAGTCGAGCCATTAGAATTGTAATCCTTCTAAGTTCAATTTGGACCAGAACAGTAGGAAGGTCCCATGACTGTTCCACCTACATACTCCTCTTTGAGCAAACAGCGATTGCGGTGGATTGATCTGCCAAAGGAGAGCCAGATCAACATACACGATTTATATGATCAGGAAGAACATGCCCACGTGACCTTGTAGGACTAGTTAATACTAGTCCGAGACGATGCGCGGAATTAAGCGCGGATATCAGAAGGCAATTGGAGTCGGACACAGCGGACTGTATTCGATGGGCTACAACAAGAAACGGACGGATGAAGCGAGGCAAGAGCGTACACGTGAGCGCGGGAACTTACAAGGCAGTTGTGTGTCGAGCCGGTTGTAAGATTAAAACAAGAAGGAGTAATGTACAATCGGTCAACAAGTAAATTGTACACGAAAGATAAGAGTTATCTTTTTGGGCTCTACAGAGCTC
>CALYDF020010201.1:0-10178 GCA_944474145.2 Dicrocoelium dendriticum
TGTACTGATTCGCTAAGATACCGACGAGAGCAAACATCACAAATGGGTACTAGGTTAGTCGAGGGATTACGGGGACGGACGTACCCCGAGCGTCTACTTAGTTTGGGAATGCATTCAATGCACTACCGAAGGCTTAGAGGAGACCTTATCCTAACCTACCGTATCTTGACTGGGAAGGTTGGTCCTGATTTGTCTTGGCCATTCAGTCCCGCTAGATTGTCTGTTCTACGCGGTCATTCGTTGAAGCTGGACAAACCGCGGTCCGATCGGATTAGGGCGGAAATCCGGCTGTCACGCCGAGTTATCGACCGCTGGAACATGCTTCCGGAAAGTGTTATCAGGGAATCTACGGTTAAGGGGTTTGAGCGGCAAATTGACGCTCTTTGGTGGCAACATGAAACCTTTCCATTTTCCTGAGTAACTCGCATCTTCGTACTTCGATTTTATTTTCTCTACTTTTCTTCACGTATTGGTATTATTTTCTTATTTAAGTGCACTTCCCTATTCTGTACCTTCGGTTTCTCTTCCTATCCTTTGCTTACTTCACGTGACTGCCACAGCAGGGACTGCTAGGGCAGGAAACGTGGGCATTAACTGGTTGGCCAGGGTGCGATACGGGTGTTTCCGTTTTAGATCCATCAATAACTGAGCACTTCATCAATTCCTGGCTCAACGATCCACTCAAGATGGAACACTCACGGGATTCTCCTATCGTTCCAGTCCACATCTGAACTCTGAAATGAACTGATACCACCAGATGAGTCCGTCACTGGCCTCAAACAGGCAGAATTGCTGCAAGATGCATCTGACTCATCAAACGAAGACGCAAGGGTTTCATCCGCCTCGGTTTTTCGCGGAGAGTGGCTAATTTTTGACATGAAAAATAAAACTGTAGCGACTTTGTGTTCCGGTACACCGGGATAAATGGTGATGTTTTCATAACGGGATTTGAAGGAGATGTGTATAGGTCGCTTTGTGTTTAAATATGTACAAAAAATGGTAGTTAATAAGGTGTAATAGTTGTAAATTTCGCTTTTGTTCATCGTGATTTTAAAAATAAATCAAATACCAATATCAGACAAGCGATATGTACATTGTAGCAGTCTGGAGATTCCCCGGTTTGCTTGTGTAAAATTCTAACCAAAATTCTTTAATTGTACACTTAGGCAACCGGTGTGGTTTGTTGAACTGCTTGCTGAGTTCGAATGCTTTACTTGCTCATCGCCATTTTTGCTTGGCGCTCGCTTCGGTTGCAACGCGCGACTGCTCTGTGTGCTGTGTCTGATCCGTTCCCCTAGCTAGAGCGTCCACGGTGTCGTTCATTTATAGCTAGCTAACAGGGAATCTTTTGCTGAACCAATAAAAGTTTCCCTGCAACTCGATCCGTCTTCTCGAATCGCTCTCTGGGCTCCCGGAATAGGCAACCCTCTAAATTGGTGACCCCGGATCCGGAACAATCTCAACGCCGGATATTTCGAACTTTTCTCCGGTTAGCTCGTTCCATTTATTTTTCATTTTTTCCGGTTTCATTTTTGCATACGGTAGCCTATTTTTTTCGCGTCATTTTTTCAAATCATGGAATCTGTAGACCATAAGGTAGAGTCTCTACTTAGTGTTGTATCTCTCTCAGTTCCACCTTTTTGGGACATGGATCCTCTTTTGTGGTTCGCTCTTCTTGAGGCTGAGTTTTACAACCACAGAATCGCTTCCGACTACGCGAAGTATTGCAAGCTCCTGTCCTATCTCCCCAAGGAGATATCAATGCAGGTTCGTGACGTTATCATTTCTCAGACCGAAAACCGCTATGAGGCTCTCAAAGAGGCCACGATTAAGCGTGTTATGCCCTCTGAGAAAGTTCGCCTTCAACAGCTTTTCAGAGATCTGCAGCTGGGCGACAAACTGCCCTCAACCCTGCTACGAGAGATGCAGCAACTCCTTGGTTCTTCAACCATGGATGAGACTTTACTTCGCGAACTATGGCTACAACGGCTACCGGAAAACACGCAAGCGATTCTCGCTACAGTGAGCTCCGTTCCGCTCACTCAACTAGCAGATTTAGCGGATCGAGTTATTGAACGATCACAGCCACAGGCCAACGCCAGCAAGGTCCATGCCGTCGCGTCCCAGGGCACTTCTATCACTGGCTTACAGTCAACTATAGAAGCCCTCCAAACACAAGTTGCGACACTTAGTCGCCAGGTGCAACAGCTTACTATGACCCGTCGTCGTCCTAGCCGCTCAACATCGCCCTGCAAACGTTCTAAGTCTAGAAACAGGCAGGCTAGCTGTTGGTACCACCAGCGTTTTGGTACCGCAGCTCGTAAATGCGTCAAGCCTTGCAACTACGCCGAGCAGCAGGGAAACCTCGGCCGGTCTGTAACGGCGACGGACGCGACTGGCCAACACCAAAGTCGCCTCATCCGTGTTAGGGATTTAACTTCCGGCATCGAGTTTCTAGTCGACACTGGTGCCGAAGTTAGCGTCATACCCCGTAGCTCAGATGAGGTCGTCTCGCCATCGCCGACCAAGCTGCGTGCCGCCAATGGCACACCAATCGCAACTTTCGGCGAAAAGCTGCTAACGCTCAACTTAGGCCTCCGGCGAACCTTTCGCTGGCCTTTCATAATCGCTGCTGTGCCTTTCGCCATCATAGGCATAGACTTTCTTCAACGCTTCGACCTCATCGTCGACGCTAAAAGGAAGAAGCTTATCGATTCTAGGACACAGCTTAGTGTTATCGGGACTAGCGCCAATGTGGCTGCTATCACTCCCATTCGTGTCCTACCTCAAGCTTCACAACCTTTTCTAGAACTTTTCACCAAGCACCCTAAACTCGTTCGCGTCCTGAACGAGTTGCCTCCGGTGACGTCAAACGTCACGCATTACATTTGCACTAAGGGCCCACCTGTTTCGGCCCGCCCTCGCCGATTAGCCCCGGACAAGCTCAAAGCTGCGAAGGCGGAATTCGAGCAAATGCTCGAACTGGGAATCATCCGCCCGTCTAAAAGTCCATGGGCATCACCATTACACATGGTGCCGAAGAAGTCCGGTGACTGGCGCCCCTGTGGTGACTACAGGGCACTTAACAAACTTACCGTCCCGGATAAATACCCTATCCCGCACATGCACGACTTGACCTCAGCTCTAGCTGGCAAGTCTATCTTCAGCAAAGTCGACTTAGTCCGTGCGTACCACCAGATACCTGTGGCGCCAGATGACATTGCTAAAACAGCAGTCATCACGCCATTTGGCTTATTCGAGTACCTCAGAATGCCTTTCGGCCTCAGCAACGCTGCTCAAACTTTTCAGCGTTTCATTCATGAGGTAACGCGAGGACTCGAAGGCGTTTACCCCTATCTCGATGACATACTCATCGCCAGCTCTTCTGACGAGGAGCATCTTCGTCACCTCGACGCTCTCTTCCAGCGCTTAACACAGCATGGGGTTACCGTCAACCCCGATAAATGCGAGCTTGGCCAAAGCTCCATCGACTTTCTTGGCCACCGCATATCTGCCTCTGGTATCGAAGCCCTGCCAGACAAAATCCAGGCACTGAAGGACTATCCTGCTCCCAGTTCCTTCAAGCAGTTACGCCGATTCCTTGGTCTGGTCAACTATTACAGACGCTTTATACCTAACTGCGCGAGCATTGTTCAACCAATGACTGACTTGCTGCGCGGTAAACAACGCTCTTTTCATTTTACAGACGACGCTAAATTGTCTTTCGAGAAGCTTAAAGACGCTATCTCCAACATAGCGCTTCTCGCCCATCCAGACACATCTGCGCCACTCTCCCTGACGACTGACGCATCCGACACTGCCGTCGGTGCAGTTCTTCAACAACTCATCGACCGTCGATGGATACCTCTAGGTTTCTTCTCAAAGCGCTTACAACCTGCCGAATCGCGATACAGCACCTTCGGTAGGGAACTGTTAGCTATCTACCTAGGTATCCGACATTTCCGTCACTACCTCGAAGGTCGAAATTTTACAGTCTTCACCGACCACAAGCCATTGATCTACGCAATCAATGGCGCAACGGACAAGTATTCACCGCGGGAAACTAGACACCTAGACTACGTTTCTCAGTTTACGACAGACGTACGACATGTCTCAGGTGCTCTCAATCCCGTCGCGGATGCGCTTTCACGCATTCAGCAGATCAGCCTATCGCCTAGCACCAACATTGATCTATCCGCTATGGCTGCTGCCCAACAAGCTGATCCCGACATCGACAAGCCACGACGCAACACCACTGAGACGATCACCATTGATCGACTCAAGCCAGCATTCTTCGACAAGTCTGACTCGCCGGTGCAACAAGCACCTTCACAGCCTGTGCCATCACAGCTGGCACCGCAACCTCAGACGAGTCAGTCCGCTCCAGCAGAACCGACAACCACAACCGACAGCACTCCTACCCGCCCTACACTCAATCAACGCGGTAGGAAGCTCAAACCAAAGGTTCGTTTTTCGGACTCCGTTCGCACTTACCTTTTTACGTAGAACGTGCCTTAGAAATTTTCTGCTCTTACTAAACGTTTTTGAAAATCCACAAAAAAAGACCAAAACGTTTTGAAACTACCAAAAAAGAGCAAAATCTTTTGAAAACCCAAAAACAGCTTTGCACGTTTTTCGCTTTACACTCCTTTGTGTATTGCTATGCATTTATGCTGCTTTTTCATTTTGCTTTCCATATACATCGTCGGTTGGTTGCACCTCGGTTTCACTTTCCGCTGGATCTCCGCACGCCAACTGGAAGTTCAACAATCTTCCTGCTCAACTGCCTACGTGAACTTTATTAACTGTCCCCCCCACAAACAGTTTTTTTACCGTTTCGACACCGTAGGGAGGACACGGGTGGGAGCCCGCTAGGGTCCGATTGCATGGTTCTCCCCCAGCAGCTGCATCGGGTTTCACAACCTGGTCTCGCAGAAGGCTGGCCCGCGACGGACAGTCCTCACGTAGATCGAAGGACTGCTTACACAGTCCCTTCTGGGAGAGGGCTATGTAGCAGTCTGGAGATTCCCCGGTTTGCTTGTGTAAAATTCTAACCAAAATTCTTTAATTGTACACTTAGGCAACCGGTGTGGTTTGTTGAACTGCTTGCTGAGTTCGAATGCTTTACTTGCTCATCGCCATTTTTGCTTGGCGCTCGCTTCGGTTGCAACGCGCGACTGCTCTGTGTGCTGTGCTTGATCCGTTCCCCTAGCTAGAGCGTCCACGGTGTCGTTCATTTATAGCTAGCTAACAGGGAATCTTTTGCTGAACCAATAAAAGTTTCCCTGCAACTCGATCCGTCTTCTCGAATCGCTCTCTGGGCTCCCGGAATAGGCAACCCTCTAAAATACTCCCCTCACAGGCACCTTGTCAACATGCACATCAAGCGCAGCCACACCGGGGATATCAAACAACAGCCAAACACTTGAGAGAGAGAGAGAAAGAAAAAGAGAAAAACTCGATTAATGCATAAGGAAACGGTGACATAAACCTTAATTAAATAGCATATGTAATAAGTTGTTTACAAACAAATCCTAGCTAAGTGCACGAGGTCAGGAAGTATAGTTCACGGAATGCCACGAACACAAAAATGTTATGGAAATCGAATACAATTGGCTGAAGCGATGTGTGCAAGTTAATGGAATAGAGTACAGGGAGATATTTATATGAGAAAGAAAAGCATTAAGGTAAAAACTGTAAACCCACCACCTGAAATAAAGAGACTTAGCATGCAAGCACGCGGTTAGTAAATCGAATTCAGCGTGCCTACAAACGCTGCGCCGGCTCGTCGTAATTCTCTGCAGGACCCGTCGTCGCTTCTGTAGTGGCCCCAAATGGCACAGCTCATGGCCCACTAGACATTTATATGAGAAAGAAAGGCATTAGGAGAGAACCGAAAACCCACCACCTGAAATAAAGAGACTTAGCATGCAAGCATGCGGTTAGTAAATCGAATTCAGCGTGCCTACAAACGCTGCGCCGGTGCTGCCTACGTTCACTGCGGGACCCGTCGTCGCTTCGGCAGTGGTCCCGAGTGACCTCTCTCATGGCTCACTAGGCCTGCCTGACTAAGGCACTCGCGACCGCATGTTCTACAGCACAATGCGCTCGATGTCGATGGAGTACAATTCATCGGTGCTTGCCGCTTCCGCACTTGCCGCTTCTTCTCTGCATGCATGAGGGCTTTCTCCCGCACTTCAGCAACTGCCTTCGTGATTAGATCGCGCCATGCACGCCGATCAACCGCCTTCGATTCCCATGATCTGCAATCAAGATTAGAACGTGTGATGCTCAATTTAATCATGTCCTGGTAAGGTAACTTTGGCTTCTCGACGTGCCGCTTCCCATACTCAGCTGGCCGTATAAAAGTTGTTTCGGTATTCGCGTCGAATCCATACGCCACACATGACCGAGCCATCTCAGGTGTCGCAGTAAAAGTATGCAGTCCACTGCATACATCCCACTTCGGCGCAACACTTCCGTGTCTGCAACTCTGGCGCCCCAGCCGATCCGCAAAATTCGTCGCAGACACTGCTGATGGAACCGCTCGAGATATCGCACATCCCGACGGTACATCGTCCACGTTTCACTGCCGTATAGAAGAACGGACAGTACCATGGATTTGTACACCATCAGCTTCGTGCCAATGCTAAGCTGATGGTTGTTCCACACTCGGTACTCAAGCTTCCAGAATGCCGCTGCCGCCTTCGACACGCGATTACGCAACTCAACGTGTAGCTGCTGATCAGTCGACATCACACTCCCAAGGTAGCAGAAGCGGGAGGTGGTTTCCAATACTTCAGCACCAATGCTGATTTGCGGCAATATTGAAGATTGCACCTCCGGTGAAGGCTGAAAGAGACAGACAGTTTTGCTTGTGTTGATGGTGAGCCCGAATTTGGCCGCTGTCGAAGCCAGAGCACTAGTCATGTGCTGCAACTCATCCGCGCTGTGTGAAAACAACGCACAGTCGTCAGCAAACAGCAACATACGGATAGTTGTCTCACAGACTAGAGTTCTCGCACCGAAACGACGGATGTTCAGCAACCCACCATCAATACGGTGCTCCACACGAACACCGTAAGCACAAGCCGCATCAAAAGCACAAGACAACATTGCATGAAGATAGATATTAAACAGGGCAGGAGCTAAGACACAGCCTTGCTTCACACCAGAGACAACTGCAAAGTCATCAGAGGTCTCTCCACTCAGCTGCACCCTCGCTCGCATACCACTGTGCAGACATTCAATTAAACTTACAAACTTACGCGGGCAACCAAACTTACCCAACACCAGCCACAGTGCCTCGCGGTTCACCGTATCAAATGCCTTGGTGAAATCAACAAAAAGCGAGTACAATGGCTGGTGTCGTTCTCTGCACTTCTCTTGCAACTGACGAGCCGCAAACACCATATCTATAGTGCTGCGACCCGAACGGAATCCACATTGCTCTTCCGCCACGTTTGGTTCCACAATCTGACTCACGAGGCGATTGAGCAGGATTCGGGCAATCACCTTGCCCACACAACTCAGCAAGTTGATGCCACGATAATTCGTGCAACATTGCTTGCTACCTTTGCCCTTGTACAGTGGTAGCACAAGGGCATCCTTCAGCTCAGGAGGCACCTCCTCCTCAATCCACACGCGTTGCACCAAGTGGTGCAGCGCAGTCAACAACGCGGGTCCACCGTGTTTCAATACTTCAGGTGGGATCCCGTCACCTCCGGCACATTTGCCGTTTCGCAGCTGAGCAAGTGCTCTCTGCGTCTCATCCAGTCTCGGCGTATCCGCCAGATCCGCCTTCACATCGTGCTGCTTCAGGCCATTCAATGTAGGCCAGTCGATCTCTGAACGGTTGTTCAAGAGACAGTCAAAGTGTTTCCGCCAGACCTGCATTATGTCTGCAGTCTGGGTGCAGGTAGCGCCTGAACTACCATCGATCAGTGTCCTCAGCGGCTCCAATCTCGGTCCATACACCGCCTTCAAGGAGTCAAAGAATTCCTTGTGTTGACGGCGTTCGGCGTAGCATTCCATCTGCTTCGCCTTCTCCGTCCACCATGCATTTTTAATGCGACGGAGCTCTCGGGTCAGTCGCCGTCGAAGTTTGCGAAACTGACTACTCTTCCCCAAGTCACTGGGGTCTGCAACATGTGCAGCAAATGCTGCATTCTTCTCTGACACCAATGCGCCAATCGTCACATTGTTGTCATCAAACCAATCAGGCCGCTTACAGTTTGCGCGCCCGATGGTCTCCTCCGCAGCAGCTGTCACCTGGTCGCGAATGTGGTGCCACAGGTCGCCCACTGTGGCTATGCAGTCCACATCACCACACAGGCGTGCAGCCATCGCCTTCTCCAGCTCAGTACGTTTCGCCACAGTACCGAGGGAGAGAATGTTAAATTTACGCCGATTCACGGCGGGAGTGCAATACATCGATTTACGAAAATATATGTACAGTTTGGTCCGAACCAATTTGTGATCAGTGCCACACTCAGCTCCACGCAGTACACGTGTCATGCGCACTTCACGCATATCACGCTGACGTACGATGACATAGTCGAGCAGGTGAGCGTGACCACTCCGTGGGTGCGTCCAAGTTGCTATATCACTCGCACTCAGTGCAAACCGAGTGTTCGTGATCGTCAGGCCGTGAGTGGCACACAGTGAGAGCAGCCTGTCACCGTTCGCATTCGCTGAACCAATGCCATGCGCACCGATAACATCTGTCCACGCTGATGCATCACGCCCAACGCGCGCGTTGAAATCACCCAGCAGAAATAGTCGGTCGCTCCTCGGCACAGACCGTATCACGGAGGATAGCTCAGTGTAGAACTGATCACGCGTGTCATCAGGATAACACATGGTCGGACCGTACGTGCTTATAAAAGTAGCAAACTTACCTCTTCCGAGTCGTAGGCGAACAGTCATCAGTCGCGCGCTGATGCCCGTTGGTTCACCCACCAGCTGGCCATTCAGGCGATCGGATATTGCAAATCCGACCCCATGTTCACGTGGTGCTGAGGCGGCGTTCCCCACCCAGTAGAATGTGTAGCCAGCACCTGCTTCATGTAACTTACCTTGCTCAGCGAGCCGAGTTTCACTGAGCGCCGCAATATCGATGTGGTAGCGCGCCAGCTCCATTGCGACCAGTGCAGTGCGTCGCTCCGGGCGCTCGCTCGAGTTCCGGTCCAGTAGTGTGCGCACGTTCCAGCACCCGATGCTGAGTGCTTTGCGCGCAGGCATACGATTGCATTGGTGGGCAATCGCACGCGAGGTGGTCGTTGTGCTTCGGAGGTTTGCTTGAGGGACTCCACCCGGAGCCTTTGGCTCAATAGCCTGACCCACAAGGCAGTGGGTGGTTAGGAGCCTAGCTTTAGGGACTCCCCCGGAGCCTTTGGCTCAATAGCCTGACCCACAAGGCAGTGGGTGGTTTGGAGGTTTGCTTGAGGGACTCCGCCCGGAGCCTTTGGCTCAATAGCCTGACCCACAAGGCAGTGGAGAGCAGATCCAGCTCGGGAATGTGATTGCAGAGACAGATTGGGATCTGCTTGACGGCCGTCACACGCAGCCTTTGAGGTTCTGGAACAGTTATCATATGTTTTGCGACCGTAATTGGATACGCACCTGCGACCACGGCCAGACGCAGGTGGGTTTTTGGCGGGTTTGCACCAATTTGACCAGGGGCTGCCTGGCTTGAGGCGGGCAGTAGCAAACCATTGAACACCCGGAGGTGTCCTCCCACCGTCAGAGACAATGCGTGGCACTCGTGCTCTACGCCAATCGAGCATTGAGAATATCACCCGTAACCTGTTGTCTCCCATGGCTAGGTTTTACGGGAAGTGGGCCATCGACCACTTCCTAACCTCCGGAGAGGATGGACTAGGATACTGCCAGGGCGCCCAATCCTGACAGGAGAACGACTCGGGTCCTCAGCCAAAGCCTTCGATTAAATGAACACCCGAAAGGCAGCGGGTCTAGCACATGGTCAGTTAGCTGACTCATGCGGATTGGTGTCCTGGATCTTAGCAGGGAGAAGGGCGAAACCTAACTCCCACCCAGCGGTCGCCACGTGGAGGCGCCCAGGACATGAGACTATGGCGCAGCAGTAGCAGCAGTGGGTAGACCATCTGTCAGGATCTAGCCACCACCAGCCTCAGCGCACCATAGGCTCTCCCGCC
>CALYDF020010202.1:0-10158 GCA_944474145.2 Dicrocoelium dendriticum
ACGAACCCAACATCCATGCGTTTGCCAGCATCCAATGAATTTGCCCATTTTCTCTAGCCATAATCAAGTTGGTAGAGCAGGAGCGAGGAGATTTACGTACTGGGGAATGGTGCCTGTGATCAGCTGCGAAAACGTCGGTCGATGGGCGTAAATTCGAACAACTATCATGACCAAGATGGGTTCGGTCGGTTTTGACTTGCTCCGGAAATTCCCGATTTCTGGCCTTCTCCAGAACGTCCTCCAACGAAGGAGGAAGCTTCAATGTGTATTTGTCACGGAGGTATTGGTCGCGTAGGCCCATCGCGAACCTCTCACATGTCCACTTCTCCAGCTCTGTGTATTGAAGATCTGGAAACCCTTTGTGATCCAAAATTCGGAGGGCTGCAAGGAAGGCATCTGCGTTCTCTGAGAGTAGTTGACGCCGAGCGAAAAATTTGTCACGGTAGAACGCAAAGGGGTGGCATTTGGAAAACAAGTTTCGGAGAGTAGCCCAGACCTTCTCCACTGCTGAATTAGCAGGTACGCTCATTGTTAAGAATATCTGCAACGCTTCTTCGCTTAAGAAACTGTGGATAATCGAGCCAAGTGACCTTTCTGGGCTGCTGCGATGTACGCGTTGACTTGAAAGTACCAGCTTTCAAAGTCATCATCCGTGCTGAAAACACGCGCTTGGCGACTGAGGGATTGGATCTGCAAATTTGTGTCCCGGACGCAACACTTAATCTTCGGTGGGATGAAATCAGTTTTGGTCATACATGTAGAGCTGCCCGCGACGCCAAGTTGTAATATATTCCGAATGGCAGGCTCGAAACACGTACGAATAGTCCCGGCTACAAGCCAACGGCACGTGAGAATCAGCGACCGAGTAACTAACACAGTAGCAAGTACGAAACGGCAATCATGCAAGACGACGAGGCTCTACTAAGTCGACCACGAGAACAAGCAAGCTGGACCGAGGCAGATGTATTCAACAGCGCGGCATGCGAATAGCGTGGTACACGGCACGCAAGTATATAAACGACGAGGTTACAAGGAACAGTTATTGGGGCTTGGCTTTTGATTCCTTTCATTCGTTGTGCATTCGGTCCGCCAAGCCCTGTAAAAGAAGCGAAAGAGACAAAAGTAATGGTGGTCAATTTAAACAATACATTGCGGTTTCAAATGTACTACAACGAATTAAATTCAACCGCGTGCTAAACTAGTTTCGTTCACTCTTTACAAAAGCAACACGCCAATGAACTTGACAAAATAACTAATTAATCGCCGTCAACAAACTGTACAACTACCGCGGACCTTGGCTCTATTTATAGGTCCCTTACTGACCTTTGACTTCTAGAATTGGAAGTCAGATACCAAGGTTGGTGATTCCCATAGCTTTTGTCGAGGTGCCAGGTGCTTTATAGTCACGTGCAGAAACTAGAACATTCCAGAAGGTTCGAGATCGATGCGATAAACGTTAATAATCGATTAATCGCTAAAATAGTGGATTTTCTAGGCAATCCTTACTTTCTCCCGGACAACATCGGCCGGAATGATAGAAGGGTATCTATCGAGATTATGCAGAACGTTCCGTGGAACTTAACGTTGACAAAGCTTAAGTTACCTGCCAGTTAGATTGATCAACGTTACTTTGTGTGAAAACCCTCGTGAATCTTTCAAGATTGGCAATCAGAAAAATACTTCAAACCCGCTTTGATTTGCCGAGGTTTTCGCCACACGGAGGCTTGAAAACTGACCTCGGCAAACGGCTTAAGGCAGTGGCCAATAGAGCCTTGCGCCGGTAAGGCGTAGGTTCAAGCGTTGGAAGTGACGAACTGAGTCCCTACGGTTTCCAGCTGCTTACCCGAATCGATCACCTATCGCTGGCATTCAGTTAATCCTGCCACTACATATGTGCGCAAACAGCTGATTGAGGGTACGTGACCAAGTGCGAGAATTCCAAATTCAGATGATCGAGAGCACAATCATCTGAGCCGTGAACACCCTTAATCCAACAATTCAGTCAAGATGACAACGAAGCTGAAAGCAAAAATACCCTCTTTTCTGCCATCTGACGGTAGGCCATGAGTGCGCGACGAACATTCTAGTTCCAGACAGCAATTGAAACTGTGACAACAACAGACCTCACTTGCAGTATCCAACGGAGAAGTCAGTAATATAAAAGGACGAGAAGTGCAATTTGTTTCCAATATAGCAATTCGATACGTCAATCGCAATCTACGTGAGACGTAAAAATGAATGATGGGTGACAATAGGCTACAGTTCGCCTGACCATCACAAGACTGTTGCAACGATGAATGTGAGCATGTCAGTTCTCATTGACATGTGCCAGAGATGCTTAGACTGATGTCGTTGTACAGGCACCACCCATTTGATCAGCCCAGGAAGTTTAGTAAGTAAAAAGATCAAACGTTAGTTGATAAAACGGATCAAAAGGGTACTCTCAAAAGGAGTCTCTCCAAACAAAGACCGCCACAGCCAACGAGGTGACAGAAATTTGCTAGTTAAGGAGGCAAGGTGCAGCCGATAAGTGAGGATCGTCGTTCTGGAGCTTCGCTGCCACGATTAAGGAGAGAGTGCTTCATAAATCAGTAAAAGAAAGAGATGAGTTGGAATCTAAGATCAAGATATAAATGAACAAACATCTCAAGTCGACGCGGCTGCATCCAGTAAATATTGCACGGTTAACAACATCGGGACGGCTTCTATGCGGCTATCAGTGAACAGCAATACAACAAACTGTAACTAACACATGACGCAGCACCACACACATCGAAGGTGGGTAGCCGGCTCAAAAGTTTGCAGCGAACATGCCACTGTTACCAGTGAACACCAGTCTGAAGTGAGAGACAAGTCAACAGCAATGAGTCGGTCAGCGGCTTGATTTTCTTTAGACAGGTCAATCGCTATCAATACACAGTCAGATAGCCACCATACATCCGGAGGCCCTGGGCGGCCGTTTCAATCATTTCACCTGGGCTCGTCAGCAGCGCGCACCCGCTGGCACCGAACTCACAGCCTTGCTTTTACGGTCCAGACTAGAGCCACTGGATCATGGGTGATAGTGGCGGAGTGGGATGACATACTACTAGGTGCGATAGTGCTGCTCGCCCAACACGTCATATACCTTGCTGCCACGCAGGGGATAGGGTTGGCCTCTAGACAAGCACCCAACATGGTTGTTCTGCCGCCGTCACTTATAGATCAATGGCTCGTAAAAAGAAAGCTATGTATTGGGATCCAGCAAACTCCAACGGATATGCCATGCAGAAGAGTACCAATAGAACGAAACAGTAATCCAGTGTTCACCCGGAAGTATGTCAATCGTATGGGCTCGACTGCGACGAGTCTTCTCAAGAACAGCAATAAAGCCCCTACTACTCTAACAGGTGAATGGCTAACTGGACCAAAACTTATGCCAGGCTAGACTTGGTAGCTAAGCTGTACAGAGTAGTATATGAAGTGCAAAAGTTACTGTCCAAATGTAATGTTGTTTTGCGCACCCGACCCAAGTGATCGTCAGTAAATAACGATAGGCTGATTTGGAAATGTTTACGGCTTCTGAGTAAATGGTGCGAAGTGGTTGGAAAAGCATGTGGCAATCACGTACCGCCCTCAGTTCGCCCAGTCTCCTGAACGCGTTAACGTTCCCTATCAACTTCCAGGCGTAGTACCAACGTGTAGCTAATGGCCCAACTGCACGTGCTTTGTCGAATGTCAGGTATCCTTTTGTGAAATTCAACAAACATCTCGAACTCTCGGATATCTAAAGCCCGATAGGATAAGGAATGATCAATAGACAAGAGGAAATTCCAGAGATACACATGGTAGTAGAAATTATATATCGTCGAAATTCGAAGTCCTCGAGATAGGATGGAAAAAAGCAACCAAAGATGGGATAACAAGTAATCAGCAGGGTGCACTATTGGACCTAACTGCGGGCTGCACAAGGATCTCTTGACAGTCAGTCGCCATGTTTTATGGAAGAGCCAAAGGAGAGCCACAGAAAACTAAGAAGTGAAAGTCACAGATGAGACCGTGGCAATTCAAGTCTACGGCTGGAAGAGCCACTTAAGCATGAATCTTGCCATAAACCAGAGAAATTCAAGTGGCAGATCGACGTGTGTCATGTTTAGAAATGATGCTCAGTGCCCAATGGTAAGACGTTCATCACAGCCTGTGAAACCGGAACTAAGCTTGACAATGATGGCTAGCTGGGTTTCTTGTAAGCTAAGTCAAAATACGCGTGCATTGGAATCCCACGGAGCTAAAACTACATTTCAGCTGAAAACCCAATGGTGTTAGCACCATGGTGGCAATATCGTGATTTCATGCATCTGAAACACAAACGGTGCTCGCAAGCAAGTAGTGTCTAGTGATTTCACACGAGCTTATCTTGGTCGACGCTGCCAAGTGGGCTACAAATAGACAGTTGGTCGGGTACAGTCAAGTTGACCCATCATTAGACGAGTACCGAAAAGCGCGATGAGTGCAGTTAGCTCGCCTCCTATCATTAAAATAAAAATGGTAACAGTTACAGAAACACAAATTTAAAGAAAATTAGCAAGGAGTTGAATCGCCAAATTGAATAGTTAGGTCGGAAATGAAAGAGTAAATGATGTCATGACGAAGAAATATCGAACCACTGATTATCGCATGTCGTGGCCAGGTAGACACCACACATCGATCTCGCCAGGCTCATAGTGGCCTCCACATGATCCGCTGCAACAGCACTGACCAGCCACCGTGGCGCAATGTTGGCTAACAGTACACACCGGGAGGGAATGCGGAGCACAGTATGATGTGGTGACCGAAAGCCCAATATCAAATACCAAGTACTACTCATGCAATGCTCTCATCGAGTGTAAACAATACTCTCCAATCATCCGTGGTTAAACATAGTCAGTCTCTTAATGTTTTCTCTGATGCCCGCAGCACTGCTGGCACAATAAATAAACAAAAAAATAAGGTATATTCTCTGTAAAACGAGACACACTTGTGAAGGCGTGATCAAATATGCATACAAGCATAGCTTCTTTGGAATATTAAAAAACTTCGTTTTAGTGAAAGGAATAAACGAATGACGTAGTCCATATGAGCGAGCATATTCTCAGATAATAGTCCTATCAAGGACCATGATGGCGCTGTGGCGCGCCAAAAACTGTTGAGTCAAGGTACAGGATGGGGGTAAATTTGCCATGTAGTGACCTATGAGCACAGGAGCCCAAACAAGGTTTTGGTGCAATCAAGGACCATTACGAAGCCGCAATGAGCTGTGCTACATTAAAGCATTCTTCATAGTAAAAGCAGTTGCACAGGCTGGATGTAGAAGGCTGAGGACTGCTACAGTGTGAAAAATCTAGCTGTGACTTTATTTTGTGGCGAGTCAAATCCGCCACGTTGCAGTGTTGTTAAGCGGACATTTGTGGCTTTTTATAGGGAGAACGCTTGCCAGGCGAAATCCCAAGACGTCCTGGAACACTTTGCATTCCAAAAATGCTAAGCACCTGTCAAAGCTTATAGCCATCAAGATAAGGATAGTGTGTTCAAGGAACGCTGCTCAGCGGACGAGGATCCTATCCTGGAGGAAAAGAACGACAGATCAATGGTGAGAGGGGCGGTTAGCTTAGTAACCTAGTGGTAAATTGCGATCTTAGTGGTGCAAAATAAGCCAACCTTCGTGGTAAGGAATGTGCATGAGCGCAATCGTGTGGTGACCCGTTTGCCTTAGATCCACACTCCATCTCTACGCAAACCGTTAGTCGCTTTCCGGCTCCGTCCCTTTGACAACCGTCGATGTTCCATGAACGGGGCACACGAAGTGTGGAACCAACCATAAGTCAACGCAGCCAGAGAAGCTAGACTTCGCTGGCGAATATTCTCAACCCATTCTGGAAGATACAGGCAGGAATAAACTGGTTGCAAAAAGTATGGGAGTCTTAAGGCTGTCGGTTAGAGGTAACATTTAGTGTCTTTATCTGGCAGCATCTATAACTATTTGTAAGTAGTAGGGGATTTATTAGGTTTTGTGTAGATTCGTCGCGGTTAGACACAGGCAGACAGCCACCATATACATATACATTTGCCAAGGTCTGCGAACAGACATAATGCCATCAGAAACCATGGGATTCAACCGAAGGTACAGAACTAGTAAAGGAAGACAAAACACAACAATGTCCATAGCTTCGTCAGAGGGCGAGATATTAGCCCATGGCCCAAGCCGAAGTAGGGTGTTGACTTAGGGGACACCACCCCTTGACTTTGGCTGATTAGCCTTTCCGCAAGGCAGCGGAGCGAGTTCATGGAATCGCGCCCATGGGGAGCCGGTGACTGATGGCTCAGTTCATACGCCTTTCGTTTGTTCCTCTGTCAAACATGGGCCAAATTCACCCCAAAACTACAGCGTAACGTTGCTGAAACACAACGCTTCGCCAGGATGAAGCAAGGGGCAGTGACTTTATTTAGTGGCGAGTCACGTCCGCCACGTCACAGTGTTGTTAAACGGACATATGTGGCTTTTTATAGGGAGAAGGCTTGCCAGGCGAAAACCCACCACGTCCTGGAACACTGCCGACGAACCATGTGCTGGAACGGGAAAATTCCGAACCACCCAGCCGGCCCCACGAGGAGGTTGTTCGGCAAGCCATGGAAAGTCGACGTGACCTTTGGAAGGGAATAGCACGGCGGTCATTCTTACCAATAGATTCCATACCAACCATGGGCGTGACATCTGACAGTGTCGTGGAGAGCACTCGAGCAAGAATATGCAAGGTGTGGCCTTAGAACAAACGAGTGGGTGACAATAAATAAAAAAATAAAAAGCATATTCTCGAATTTCCGAGACACACCAGACTAGGCATGATCAACATTTACAAGCAATTATGTTTCGCAACAAACACGTTGCTATGTATGCAATCGGCATTAAGCCGAAAGTTGTGCAGGCTTTGGAAATTGTAAAATTAATCTTGAGGTATAAATTCGTCCATGCATGACGACAAGTTGGGTTCTAGTTTGCGTAGTGTATACAGGCTGGGCATTCCGTTTGTAGAGAAAATTTGGCATATCACCTTACAGGAGTTGATAGGGGTGCTTCGACTGCTTTATGGATCTAAAAAAACACCAGAAAACCACGCTTGTCCACCAATTTAATGCGCACGTTCCAAGCATTAACTGTCCCTGCTATGCCAGTTACGTGAAGTAAGTAAACGAGGAAGAAAAATCGAAGGTAAAGAGCAAGGGAAATCAGTTACCAAGAGCAGAATATCAATGGTGAGGGAAAGAACCGAAAATAGAATCGAAGTACGAAGATGGGAATTAGTCAGGAAAAAGGAAAGATTTTGTGTTGCCACCCAAGAGCACCTAGTTGACGCTCAAACCCCTTAAGCGTAGCTTCCTTGGCATTTATGGAAGCGCGTTCCAGCGCTTGATGACTCGACGCGATAAGTCAGTCTCCGCTCTAACTCAAGCGGACCGCGGTTTGTTCAGCTTCATACAATGCCCGCGGAGACCAGATAATCTAGCAGGAATAAATAGCCAGGGCAAAGCAGGACCAACCTTCTCAATCAAAATACGGTAGGTCAAGATTAGGTCCCCTCTAATCCTTTCATAATGCATTGAATGCGATCCCAAACTAAGTAGGCGTTAAGGGTACATTTGTCCTCGTAACCCATCGACCAACCTAGTACCGACACGCAACACCCTTTCTAGTGCCATTTTCTCCCGGATAAGACATGGTGCACAGGCCTGGACGCACTATGCTAGATGGGGTCGTGCAAACGCCAAGCAGAGCTTCACAAACACACTAGCGGTTAGGATCCCGAAAAAACCACAGCATCCGGAACCATTTACTAGCCGCTTTCTTCCAGTTATCTTCAGCGTAGTATGGAGCAGTGGACACCTAGATCAACCTGATGAGTCACATGAGGAAGTTCACTCCCATGGAGCACATAATTTGCGGAGGAATCTGACACTCCGGTACGCAGCATTGAACACTGCCCGGTTCATAGGCAGCAACCACAAGACAGACCATTCCCAGAGCCCGTTGAAGAGCCAGAGGACATCCAGGGATATCAACAACACCCCAGAGTTTTAGGTCATCAGCAAATAAGAGCGATGGTACCTCAAGCTCCCCCGGCAAGTTATTCACATAGGCTGCGAACAGTAGCGGACCTGGGACAATGCCTAACGGAACGCCGCTAAGGACAGCTTGTCGAAACGAAAGAGTGCTTTCCTCTTGAATACACTGTTCCCAACCATCTAGAAAAGCTGACACCCACTGGAGAGCGCAACCAGATATTCCATAAGACTTCAACTTCAGTAAGAGCCGCGAATGGAAGACACTGTCAAAGACCTTGGCAAAATCATTGCACACTACGTCCACCACATGTCAACTGTCTACGGCTTCAGCACAGCTCTCACAAGCTACCAGCGAAATCGTTTGACACGAAAATCCTCTACAAAAACCATGTTGCTTGACGTTGTAGGTTAAATATATTTAAAAGGTCCCGCCCTGTATCTCTACTAAGGTTTCAAGTAACTTAACGACAACGCTAGTCAACCGGACGCTTGTAAGCAGCCAGTAAATTTTTTCACCGCAATTAAAATCGCGCAAACAACAGCCTCCTTCCATTCGGAAGGTAAGACACAGCTGTTGAGTGACCTCTAAAACATATAAGTCAGAGCTCCACCGAGTTCCACTGCCAATTCGTGCAGCCATTTTGGTTGAACAGAAGCTGGCCCGGAAGCCTTAGTTGAGTTCACCTCTTTTAGCAATCGGAGAATTTGAGACTTAGTTACAAGCATTTCATCCAAACGAAAGTCCTCAGATACTCTTGAAGCTAGTTCTGCATGGCGTATTTGTTTCGCGGATAAAGACGTTTGAGTACTGCTCACCAAGCACACATGCCTTGTCATAGTCGCCATAGGCATGGGTCCCATCTCCTCGAAGCAATGGTGGAATGGGCGAGTTTGCGCCACAGCGTCGTTTCACGTAGGCAAAGAATTTCTTGGGATTTGTCGAGGCAGTATCAGCTAAGCCCTCTTCATATTGAAGCCGGGCCAATCTAAGATGTACCTTGCACCCCTTTCGAACCAACCGATACCTTTCAAGCGTGTTGTTCGACGGAACTGTTCGATATGCTTGCTAGAATCTAGACTGCTTCTTTAGCAGGCCCTTCCCAGCGGAATCTATCCACGGAGGCTGCGCTCTCGATTCCATTCTTTTCACCAGTGGGATATAAGGTAAGGAAATGTCAGCGAGGTGAGCCTTAAGCTTTTCCCAGACTATGTGAACAGTGTCGGTCATAGATACCACAAAAGGCGATGACCTAACTTTATCCCGCATCGCTTGGCAGTTCGCGGCCGAAATGTTTGGATACTAACTGCTAATAGCATGGCAAGACCTGATAAGGGTATACTGGAAAGCTAAGCAGACGTCATGGCTGGCGCCGAGAAGCAAGTCCTAAATAGTGTTTCAGATTCAGATTCAGATGGACTGGAACTATAGAAAAATCCGTTGAGCGTTCCTTCTTGTGCAAATCGTTGAGCCGGGAAATGATAAAGTGCTAGTACTTGATAGATAAAAAACGAAACACCCGAAACTCACCCTGATCAACCAATTACTGCTCACGTTCCATGCACTAGCAGTCCGAGCTCTGTAGGTTACGTGAAGTAAGAAGGAAGTAGAAAGTAAGTGGAAGATAAAGGGGAGTGAAAGTCATTAAAAGGATGGATAACACCAAACAGTGAATAAATAAATAAATAAATACTTTATTCTCGAATTTGTCGAGACACACCAAGCAAGGCATGGTCAATATTTACATGCAGTATTACTGCGCAACAAACACGTTGCTATTAGTGTAAATGGCAGTAATCCGAAGGTTGTACAGTCTGCGGAAATTGTGTAAGTAGTCACGGGATAGAGTTTTCAATGAATGACGAAACGTTGAATTCTATCGCGCGTAGTGTAAACAGTCAGGGCGCTACATGTGTAATGAAAACGATACATATAGGCATGGTGTAACTTATTATTGAAAGTGACAGGGCAATATTGAATAATATTTCTGGTCGACTTGCCAGTAGGCAGTTTAGGGCAGTGGCTTTATTCGGTGGCGAGTCACATTCGCCACGTCGCAATGTTGTTACGCGGACATTTGTGGC
>CALYDF020010203.1:0-10170 GCA_944474145.2 Dicrocoelium dendriticum
TTTCAAGTGTTATTATTCTCCGAAAAATGTAACGTGTAAGCAGGCGTCGAGATGTTAAGCGTGCCTTATTTGTCGTCTCCGCCTACGCCCCTACAGACTGCAGCCCGGATGCAGTTAAAGATAGCTTCTACCAACAACTACATGAACTTCTGCGTTCCTCCAAACGGACGGATATAGTCATTCTTGCCGGGGACTTTAACGCACGGGTTGGCCGCCTTCTACCAAGCGAGCACCACATTGGGGGTAGTTTTGGTCTCGGTGGCAGTCGGTCAGACAATGGAGACAGACTACTTGCTCTTTGCTCTGATCATCGCTTGTTTCTTTCGAGCACTAGTTTTCGACACTCGAGGAGACAGACTGCTACCTGGCGCCCGCCCTCACAAACGCAAGAGTGCTCCCAGCTTGACCACACAGCAATCAGCTACAGATGGCGCGGAAGCGTAATGGACTGCCGATCGTACTGGTCAACTTTTCTAGACTCTGATTACGCATTGGTTCGTGCTAAGATTTGCATGCGTTTCGGAGGATCACCTAAGCGCGCCCACTACCGACCGGACGTCGCAAATCTACAAAAGGCTGCGGTTTTAACCAGGTACCAAGCCTCACTGTCAACTATGCTTGGCTCAACTATTGACGGTGATCTCGATTCGCAGTGGGCGCATATCAAAGATGCGTTAGTTTCCGCCAGTATCGACACTTATGGAGTTACCCGTCACCCACCGAAACATTGGATTTCCGCCGACTCCTTGTCGCTGATGGACAAACGCCGCTTGATCCCATCGGATTCCAGACACGTTGAAGAACGCCAATACCTTGGTCGAGAGTTGCGCAGGAGTCTGCAAATGGACCGCAAAGCTTGGTGGTGTGAACGTGTTAGGGATATGGAGCTTGCTAGTCTCTGTGGTAATACCAGGAAACTCTTCCATCTCCTTCGAGTCACCGAAGGTGTTCGATCTGGTATAAGTGAAACAATATGCGAAGAGGATGGCACCTTAATCACCAATCTTCAACGACGGTTGGAGCCATGGGCCGAACATTTTGGCTCGCAGTTTTGTTGGCCCCCAGCTCCATCTGCTACCTCTGGCGCTCGCGCTGGGGCCGAGTGGTCTTCCCCAACAGACTCTCCCTCTTCCCAGGAAATCGAGCAGGAGCTCCGGCACCTGAAGCGTTATAAAGCTCCCGGTCCTGATGGTCTTCACCCAGCTCTATTTAAAGATGGTGGCGCATCGCTG
This sequence comes from Dicrocoelium dendriticum, assembly GCA_944474145.2. Lineage (NCBI taxonomy): Eukaryota > Metazoa > Platyhelminthes > Trematoda > Plagiorchiida > Dicrocoeliidae > Dicrocoelium > Dicrocoelium dendriticum. Next base: position 1,233 of record CALYDF020010203.1, read on the forward strand.
GTCCGAGAACTCACCGTTTTGTTCTCCAAAATTTGGTCGAAAGAGAAGGTTCCATCATCTTGGGGTGAATCGATAGTAGTACCCATCTTCAAAAAGGGCCTGCGCACAATCTGCTCCAACTACAGAGGAATAAGTTTAGTCCCCGTCGTTTGCAAGCTGCTGGTGTCCATCATACTTCGCAGGCTATCCCCAACACGCGAATCGTTGCAGCGAGAAGAACAAGCTGGGTTTCGCCCTGGTCGCGGCTGCATCGATCAAATCTTCACACTTCGCCAGATCCTCGAGCTCCGCCATGTGTATCAGAGGCCAACGATGGCTGTGTTCCTGGATATCCGTGCAGCTTTCGGTTCTGTCGATCGTACAGTACTGTGGCAGTGCCTTCTGAGGAACGGTGTCCCCGAGAAGTTTGCCTCCATACTGCGCGCTCTATACAGGATGACCTCGGGCAGGGTTAGGGCTTATGGCATGCTTTCGCCTACCTTTGTGGTCTCCAGTGGAGTTCGACAAGGATGTCCTATCTCTCCGTTCCTATTCAACTTTGCCATTGAGGATGTCCTGAAGAACGCTCTGAGCGATTCGTTGAACGCTGGCGTTGAGCTCCTCCCAGGTAGTCGAGTTGTTGATTTGGATGATGCTGATGATATCGTCTTGCTGGGTGACGATCCACAGGTCGTCCAACTTGCATTAAACCGCTTGACGATTGAAGCATCAAAGTACGGTATGTGCTTTTCGCCATCCAAATGCAAGGCTCTCCTTCAAGACTGGCAGGTGCCTCTGCCTGCACTCACGCTTGCTGGTGAGACACTGGAGGTTGTGGAGAGCTTTGTCTACTTGGGAAGTTGCATCACTGCTGGCGGGGCTGTTGGAGACGAGATTTCGATAAGCATCTCGAAAGCACGCCTCGCTTTTTCTAGGCTGAGGCATTTGTGTCGTCGCCACGACATTCATCTCTCCATAAAAGGGCGGGTCTATTGTGCAACTGTTCGGGCTGTACTGTTGTACGGATGCGAGACCTGGCCCATTCGTAAAGATGACTTGTGCAGGCTATCCGTCTTCGAGCACCGCTGTCTGCGGTCCATTGCCCGTGTGTGGTGGCAGCACCACGTAAGCAATGTGGAAGTTAGACAGCGTGTCTTGGGATGTGGAAGCCACTCGCTCGAGGAGCTCATCTCACTGCATCAACTGCGGTGGTTGGGACACGTATTGCGCATGCCTGTCCAGCGTTACCCCCGTCGTGCGTTGTTTGCACTTGCTGGACAGGGCTGGAAGAGACGGTCTGGTGGACAGCCTACAACATGGAGAAGCCGCATGAAAAAGTTGACGAAACAATTGGCCTCGGCCGGTTGTTGTCGACTACCTGGTTGGGGTCCGAGAGATGAGGATACTTGGTGGTTGAAAACCTTGGAAGTTATGGCTCAAGATCGATGTCAATGGCGGACGTGTGCATCAGTGTGTTGCGGTGTCCCTTCCTCCTCCCCTAAAAAAGAACAAACTGAAAAAATTTCAAAAACTGTGAGTGTTAAACTTGACAAAAAAAGCATTTCTTGTTGCTCTTTTCTTATTATTCAAATTGTTTTCCTATTCAGCCATGATTCCGATGGCACAATATCTGTACCACAGATTGTGTATTATAAATATATATATATATATATCTTTATATATATATGTGTATGTATATATCCTAGTCCATCCTCTTCGGAGGTTAGGAAGTCGTCGGTGGCCCTCTTTCCGTAAAACCTAGCTATGGGAGACAACAGGTCTACGAGTTATAAGCTCACAGCTCGATTGGCGTAGAGCACGAGCGCCACACATTGTCTCTGACGGTGGGAGGTTACCTCCAGGTGTTCAATGGTTTGCTACTGCCCGCCTCAAGCCAGGCAGCTGCTGGTCAAATTGGTGCAAACCAGCCAAAACCCACCTGCGTCTGGCTGTGGTCGCAGGTGCCTAGCCTACTACGGTCGCAAAACATATATGAATCGTTCCAGTACCTCAAAGGCTGAGTGTGACGGCTGTCAAGCAGATCCCAATCTGACTCTGTAATCACATTCCCGAGCTGGATCTGCTCCCCACTGCCTTGTGGGTCAGGCTATTGAGCCAAAGGCTCCGGGGGTAGTCCCTCAAGTAAACCTCCAAATCACCCACTGCCTTGTGGGCAAGGCGATTGCGCCAAAGGCTCCGGGTGGAGTCCCTCAAGCAAACCTCCGAAGCACAACGACCACCTCGGGTACGATTGCCCACCAATGCAATCGTATGCCTGCGCGCAAAGCATCGGGTGCTGGAACGTGCACACACTACTGGACCGTAACTCCAGCGAGCGCCCCGAGCGACGCACTGCACTGGTCGCGATGGAGCTGGAGCATTCCCACATCGATACTGCGGCGCTCAGTGAAATTAGGCTCACTGAGAAAGGTAAGTTGCATGAAGCCGGTGCTGGCTACACCTTCTACTGGGTGGGCAACACCGCGTCAGCACCACGTGATCATGGGATCGGATTTGCAATATCCGATCGCCTCCATTGCCAGCTGGTGGATGAACCAACAGGCATCAGCGCGCGACTGATGACTGTTCACCTACGACTCGGAAGAGTTAAGTGTGCCACTTTTATAAGCACGTACGGTCCAACCATGTGTTATCCTGAGGACACGCGTGCTCAATTCTTCACTCAGCTATGCTCCGTGATACGGTCTGTGCCGAGGAGCGATCGACTATTTCTGCTGGGTGTTTTCAATGCGCTCGTTGGGCGTGATGCATCAGCGTGGACAGATGTTATCGGTGCGCATGGCATTGGTTCAGCGAATGCGAACGGTGACAGATTGCTCTCACTGTGTGCCACACATGGCCTGACGATCACGAACACTCGGTTTGCACTGAGTGCGAGTGATATAGCAAATTGGACGCACCCACGGAGTGGTCACGCTCACCTGCTCGACTATGTCATCGTACGTCAGCGCCATATGCGTGAAGTGCGCATGACACATGTACTGCGTGGAGCTGAGTGGACACTGATCACAACTTTTTGCGCACCAAACTGTACATATATTTTCGTAAATCTATGTATTGCACTGCCGCCGTGAACCGGTGTAAATTTAACATTCTCTCCGTCGGTACTGTTGCGAAACGTAGTGAGCTGGAGAAGGCGCTGGCTGCACGCCTGTTTGATGTGGACTGCATAGCGACAGTGGGCAACCTGTGGCAGCACATTCGCCACTAGGTGAGAGCTGCTGCCCAGGAGACCATCGGGCGCGCAAACTCTACGCGGCCTGATTGGTTTGATGACAACAATGTGACGATTGACGCATTGGTGTCGTGGAAGGATGCAGCATTTGCTGCACATGTTGCAGACCCCAGTGACTTGGGGAAGAAGAGTCAGTTTCACAAACTTCGACAGCGACTGACCCGAGAGCACCGTCGCATAAAAAGTGTATGGTGGACGGAGAAGGCGAAGCAGATGGAATACTACGCCAAATGTCGCCAACACAAGAAATTCTTTGACTCCTTGAAGTCGGTGTATGGACCGAGGTTGGAGCCGCTGAGGACGCTGATCGATGGTGGTTCAGACGCTACCTGCACACAGACTGCAGATATAATGCAGATCTGGCGGAAACACTTCGACTATCACTTGAACAACCGTTCAGAAATTGACTGGCCTACATTGAACGGCCTCAAGCAGCACGATGTGAAGACGAGTCTGGCGGATCCGCCGATATTGTATGAGACGCAGAAAGCACATGCTCAGCTGCAAAACGGCAAGTATGTGGGGCCGACGGGATCCCGCCTGAAGTATTGAAACACGGCGGACCCGCCTTGGTGACTGCGCTGCACCACTTGGTGCAACGTTTGTGAGTCGAGGAGGAGGTGCCTCCTGAGCTGAAGGATGCGCTTGTGTTCTCACTGTACAAGAGCAAAGGGATCAAGCAATGTTGCACCAATTATCGTGGCATCAACTTGCTGAGTTGTGTGGGCAAGGTGCTTGCCCGAATCCTGCTCAACCGCCTCGTCAGTCAGGTTGTGGAACCTAACGTGGCGGAAGAGCAGTGTGGATTCCGCTAGGGTCTCAGCACAATGGATGCGGCGTTTACGACTCGTCAGCTGCAGAAAAATTGTAGAGAACGACACGAGCTGTTGTACTCCCTTTTTGTTGATTTCATCAAGGTATTTGATACGATGAACCGCGAGGTATTGTGGCTGGTGTCGCGTAACTTTGGTTGCCCGAGTAAGTTTGTAGGATTAATTGAATGTCTGCACAGTGGTATGCGAGCGAAGGTGCAGCTGAGTGGAGAGACCTCGGATGACTTTGCAGTTGTCTCTGGTGTGAAGCAAGACTGTGTCTTAGCTCCTGCCCTGTTTAATAAATATCTTCATGCAATGATGTCTTGTGCGTTTGATGCGGCTTGTGCTTACGGTGTTCGTGTGGAGCACCGTATTGTTGGTGGGTTGCTGAACATCCCTCGTTTCGGTGCGAGAACTCTAGTCTGTGAGACAACTATCCGTATGTTGCTGGTTGCTGACGAGTGTACGTTGTTTTCACACAGCGCGGATGAGCTGCAGCACATGACTAATGCTCTGGCTTCGACAGCGACCGAATGCTGTCTCACCATCAACCCAAGCAAAACTGTCTGTCTCTTTCAGCCTTCAGCGAAGGGGCAATCTTCAATATTGCCGCGAATCAGCATTGCTGCTTGTTGTAACGCTGCCCTTTGCCTCTGTCTCTCTGCGCTACCAACCATACGGAGAAAACAAAACGCTGAGTCGACTAGACCGAAGTATATTAGGCACAGAACATGGCTACTTTTATAGGTCACATGCGCTTACCTCGCTGAGGTGACTCACATCTGTTGTCTGATTTCGTCAGCTTCCGGTTTGACCATGACAACTTGTCTGTCAGCCGCTGACGTGATCTGGCCGATCTCGCCCCGCTAGTGTGCACAATCGTAGCTGTTTCGCCTCCGTTACAGTGCTGAAGTATTGGAAACCACCTCCTGCTTCTGCCACCTTGGGACTGTGATGTCGACTGATCAGCAGATACACAGTGAGCTGCGTAACCGCGTGTGGAAGGCAGCGGCGGCATTCGGGAAGCTAGAGTACCGAGTGTGGAACAACCATCAGCTTACCATTGGCACGAAGCTGATGGTGTACAAATCCATGGTGCTGTCCGTTCTTCTATACGGCAGTGAAATGTGGACGATGTACCGGCGAGATGTGCGATATTTCGAGCAGCTCCATCAGCAGTGTTTGCGACGAACTTTGTTCATCGGTTGGTGGGACAGAGTTGCAGACACGGAAGTGTTGCGTCGAAGTGGGATGTATGCAGTGGACTGCATACTTTAATTAAGACACCTGAGATGGCTCGGTCATGTGAACCGTATGGATTCAACGTGGATACCGAAACAACTCTGATATGGTCAGCAGAGTATTGGGAAGCGGCATGTGGGGAAACCAAAGTTACGTTACCAGGACATGATTAAAGTGAGCCTCACACGTTCTAATCTTGATTGCAGGTCATGGGAATCGAAGGCGGTTGATCGGCGTGCATGGCGCGATCTAATCACGAAGGCAGTTGTTGAAGTGCGGGAGAAAGCCCTCATGCATGCAGAGAAGAAGCGGCGTAAGCGGAAACAGCGTACGCCGATGGATTGTACTCCATCGATATCGAAAGCATAGTGCTGTAGCACATGCGGTCGCGAGTGCCTGAGTCAAGCAGGCTTCGTGAGCCATGAGCGAGGCCACTCGGGACTACTATCGAAGCGACGACGGGTCCTGCAGAGAACATAGGCAGAACCGGCGCAGCGTTTGTAGGTACGCCGCATTTGATTTACTAACCGCGTGCTTGCATGCTAAGTCTATTTATTGCAGGTGATGGGTATGCAATTTTGTCCTAATGTCTTTCTTTCTCATATAAATTGTCCACCTATACTCTCTTCTATAATCTTGCACACATTGCTTAAGCCAATTGTAGTTAATTTCGATAACATTTTCGTGTTTGTGGCATTTCCGTAAAATGTACTTTCTGACATTGTGAACGTATCTCGGATTCCTTTGTAGACATCTTATTTCATATGCTCACTAATTTAAGATTTATGTCACCGTTTCCTTATGCATTACTCGATTTATTTTATTTTTTATCTTTCTCTCAAGTGATTGGCTGTTGTTTGACATCCCAGGTGTGACTGCGCTTGACGTGCATATTGACAAGGTGTCTACCTGTCTATTACCCACTACCTCGTCCATCTGGCTCCAGGAGACAGTTGGTCGTTGCTGGAGGGGGCGGGGTGCACGGTCCTTGTGGTCGTGCTAGGCTCGAAGAGGGGTTCCATGCACTCAATGTGGAGCGGACTACGGTCCAGCCACCGCCTTGTGTGCGCCTGATTCTCCAAATACAGCGTGTTTGTGTTTGCCTGTGAGGGAGTGTGGGCCGGCTCCGTTGATGAAACCTGGCTCGCATCCACATGCCTCCCGCTCTTATTCCTTCGGGTATACACTGGATATGGGGTGTGTGCTTGGAACTGTGTGTGGTGCAGCGCAAGCCACCCATGTTCCCTATGTAGGGGCGGGCGTTCTGTGGCTGGCCACAGTGACAGGCAAACCCGAAACCGGATGCCGCCAACCATGTGACGCAAGAGTAAAGCTTCTAGTACATGGAGGATCTCTCAAGGATACTAACGGGGTTCTGTCAAAGTCTACTTCAGTGTGCATTCGGTGACTTGGTGATTGGTGGATGAACACATCTGGAGGCTTTTCTTTAAGTGCTAGACGTCTTTCATGGACGTTCTTTCATGGCCATAGCGTTTTTGAATTCGGTTCTTCTAGTAATCAGCCGTTTGAATCTCAGAAAACTAGTAGCAGTTGCTTCCTCTGAGAACTTTAACAAAACCTAACACGACTTTGATTTTACGTTTTTCTGAAGCCTTACACAAAGGCAGTTACACCGATCCATGTTGCATGCAGTGCGGAGGGAGGTTTTAATTTCTTCAATACTAAGTCTTTCAGGTATATTGAATATAACCAAATGTTTTGATCTGCTCACACCCTCCTGGATCTCAGAGGTGATAAGCAATAAGAAAGAACCGGCCGTACACAGTCTATCCAAATACATGTTAGCTGAATCTTCAGTTAGTTCACAGAATGACAAAATTTGATCGTAGTTAGTGCTAAATTCATAGTTTGTTTTTCTTAGTGAATTAATTTCTTTCTCGAGGAGGTTAATGCGTTTGAGCATATCAAGTAGGACCTTGAATGTAGTGGCAACGTGTTTGGCTGCGGTTTGCTGTTGTTTTAATTTTTCTTGTCGAGTAAGCATTCATTTTTATTGAGCTAGCACGCAGTTGCAATAAGTGCACAGCTTGTTATTGTCTAAAGAGTCGAGAACGGCTACTGAGGACCATCTCGTAGGATAGAGTAGGATGAGATGGCTAGGTACGTCCAGGACTCAAACACAGAACAGTAAGAACTTATCGGCTCACGTTCCACATCCATTCATTAACATTTCATGATAATGTACCTTCCTTACAACCTATGTGAAAACCGCTGATAGTTTGGACAAGAAGTTTTCGCACTAATTGGAAATGCATAATTGTAGGACAGGCGATTACATGATATACAGTCGCAAAAGTAATCAGCTGTGTTGAACTACCCACTCAGGTGAACGATGTGAGAAGTGTTGCTTAGAATTATCGCGTCATGTCCCATTGAGTAAGGTCTGTCCGGTTTCTACTGCTGTGGAATACTCACACAGTCCAGAATTGAGACTGAATGGGGAGTAGTGCGTTGTCCGCTAACCTGTGTAGTCTGTCATCGATTAGTATGAATCTCACTAGGGTAAAATAGCTTAGCTGCGTACCCATAATTGATGACAGCCATTAGGAAAGAATAGGGATATTCGCTAGCTCGCCGAAAGTCCACTAATTCAAAAGGCGTTTAATAGTGTGACTTCTTATTAGGCCCATGTACACCGTCATAATCGCTGATTTCAATCTGCGCTAATTAGGTGATTGATAATCGTTTAATACATAGAATGTTGAAGGACTGCATCACTATTGATTGCAGAACAGTTGCTTTACAAAGTGAGTTAACGATGAAAGAAAACGCGAACATATCAAATTATTAAGCAACCATAGGGACTAAGTTACTGTTTATGCACGTAGTGCTCGAATCAGTTCCATGTCTTTCGAGTGCCAGGAAAAATTCACTTACAAACTTTTTAGCGTCAGCAGATCCTGTGTTCTCCAGGTGGACAATGACGGGACTGCTTTCGGGATGGCCAGTTAAAGAAGAAAAACCACATCCAACCGTATCGTATGGCACGCCTGTCTTAGATGAAGTTGTGGTGCGAAGCTGAAATCGCCTGGCAACGACTGATGTACCGTGAGTAACAAGCTCGCAGTGGTTATCCCGAGTACATTTTAAAACAAAATTCAAACTTGCAAACATGAGACAAGTATAATGGTCAAAGTGAAAGATTAGCCTTAATTGATGGTCCGGAAAATACATTCTCCATAAACGGATTTACGTAGACGTGAGTACCATGTGCCTGTAAACAGCTGGCTGGATGGTCTTCCGATGCTTTTTTACTTGCCATTGTGTTAGGATAATGGCTATTTGACATTCATATTTGGTGAACGAGCTTAAGAGCCATTCTTTAATTTTTCTATTTTCCACTTCTTGACTGTTGTTTAAACGCTCCACTGTCTATAGAAAATCTGTTGTGTCGGAGCCCCGCGACTGCTTCCACCCACTAACGGTAGTTCAACATGCACCGATTTTCCAAATGGGGATGGGATCCACCTGAGTCTACATGCATCCAACACCAAGGTGGTTCAGGCTCAGACCAAGTGTGCAGTGTCACTCGTTCTAGTACGTTATCAGCACAGCAGTACTCGGGACATCTATCCTCTTTAGTGCAAGACATGACAGGATCCTTTAACTCATTGAGCAAGTATAA
>CALYDF020010204.1:0-10169 GCA_944474145.2 Dicrocoelium dendriticum
ACCACTTGGTGCAACGCGTGTGAATTGAGGAGGAGGCGCCTCCTGAGCTGAAGGATGCCCTTGTGCTACCACTGTATTAGGGCAAAGGGAGCAAGCAATGTTGCACGAATTATCGTGGCATCAACTTGTTGAGTTGTGTGGGCAAGGTGATTGCCCGAATCCTGCTCAATCGCCTCGTGAGTCAGATTGTGGAACCTAACGTGGTGGAAGAGCAGTGTGGATTCCGTTCGAGTCGCAGCACTATAGATATGGTGTTTGCAGCTCGTCAGTTACAAGAGAAGTGCAGAGAACGACACCAGCCATTGTACTCGCTTTTTGTTGATTTCACCAAAGCATTCGATACGGTGAACCGCGAGGAATTGTGGCTGGTGTTGGGTAGGTTTGGTTGCCCGCGTAAGTTTGTAAGTTTAATTGAATGTCTGCACAGTGGTATGCGAGCGAGGGTGCAGCTGAGTGGAGAGACCTCTGATGACTTTGCAGTTGTCTCTGTTGTGAAGCAAGGCTGTGTCTTATCTCCTGCCCTGTTTAATATCTATCTTCATGCAATGTCGTCTTGTGCTTTTGATGCGGCTTGTGCTTACGGTGTTCGTGTGGAGCACCGTATTGATGGTGGGTTGCTGAACATCCGTCGTTTCGGTGCGAGAACTCTAGTCTGTGAGACAACTATCCGTATGTTGCTGTTTGCTGACGAATGGGCGTTGGTTTCACACAGCGCGGATGAGTTGCAGCACATGGCTAGTGCTCTGGCCATGACAGCGGCCAAATTCGGGCTCACCATCAAGACAAGCAAAACTCTCTGTCTCTTTCAGCTTTCACCGGAGTGCAATCTTCAAAATTGCCGCAAATCAGCATTGGTGCTGAAGTATTGGAAACCACCTCCCGCTTTTGCGACCTTGGGAGTGTGATGTATACTGATCATCAGCTACAAGTTAAGTTGCATATTCGCGCGTCGAAGGCAGCGGCGGCATTCGGGAAGCTTGATTACCGAGTGTGGAACAACCATCAGCTTACCAATTGGCACGAAGCTGATGGTGTACAAATCCATGGTACGGTCAGTTCTTCTATACGGCAGTGAAATGTGGACGATGTACCGTCGGGATGTGCGATATCTCGAGCGGTTCCATCAGCAGTGTCTGCGACGAATTTTGCGGATCGGTTGGGGCGCCAGAGTCGCAGACGCGGAAGTGTTGCGTCGAAGTGGGATGTATGCAGTGGACGGCATACTTTTACTGCGACACCTGAGATGGCTCGGTCATGTGAGCCGTATTGATTCGACGCGGATACCGAAACAACTTTTATACGGTCAGCTGAGTATTGGGAAGCGGCACATGGGGAAACCAAAGTTACGTTACCAGGACATGATTAAAGTGAGCCTCACACGTTCTAAACTTGATAGCAGATAATGGGCATCGAAGGCGGTTGATCGGCGTGCATGGCGCGATGTAATCACGAAGGCAGTTGCTGGAGTGCGGGAGAAAGCCCTCATGCATGCAGAGAAGAAGCGGCAAGTGCGGAAGCGGCAAGCACCGATGAATTGTACTCCTTCGACATCGAGCGCATGGTGCTGTAGAACATGCAGTCGCGCGTGCCTTAGTCAGGCAGGCCTAGTGAGCCATGAGAGAGGTCACTCGGGACCACTGCCAAAGCGACGACGGGTCTCGCAGTGAACGTAGGCAGCACCGGCACAGCGTTTGTAGGCACGCTGAATTCGGTTTACTAACCACGTGCTTGCATGCTAAGTCTCTTTATTTTAGGTGGTGGGTTTACAGTTTTTAACCTAATGCTTTTCTTTCTCCTATAAATATCTCCCTATACTCTATTTCATTAACTTGCCCACATCGCCTAAGCCAATTGTATTCGATTTCCATAACATATTTGCGTTCGTGGAATTCCGTGAACTATACTTCCTGACCTCGTGCACTTAGCTAGGATTTGTTTATAATCAACTTATTATATATGCTATTTAATTAAGGTTTATATTACCGTTTCCTTATGCATTAATCGAGTTTTTCTCATTTTCTTGCTCCCTTTCAAGTGTTTGGCTGTTGTTTGATATCCCCGGTGAGGCTGCGCTTGATGTGCATGTTGACAAGGTGCCTACCTGTCTATTACCCACTACCTCGTCCATACTGGCTCCAGGAGACAGTTGGTCGTTGCTGGAGGGGACAGGGTGCACGGTCCTGGTGGCCGGGCTAGGCTCGAAGAGTGGTTCCATGCACTTAGTGTGGAGCGGACTACGGTCCAGCCACCGCCTTGTGTGCGCTTGATTCCCAAATACAGTTTGCTTGTGTTTGCCTGTGAAGGAGTGTGGGCCGGCTCCGTTGATGAAACGTGGTTCCCATCCACATGCCTTCCGGTCTTATTCCTTCGGGTTTGCACTGGATATGGGGTATGTGCTTGGAGCTGTGGGTGGTGCAGCGCAAGCCATCCATGGTCCCTCTGTAGGCGCAGGCGTCCTGTGGCTTGCCACAGTGACAGGCAAATCCGAGACCGGATGCCGCCAACCATATGCATAATCTAAATGACTGTAAATGTTTAAAGAACCCATGTTTCCTCTAACAGCTATTAAGCTGCGAAATGTATAACCATGGATTTCGATGGTTACGTACCATTACTTCATGCAAAATGACAGCGTGAATGAAAATCATGTCATTTGGCACACCTAGCAGGAAAAGTATGATGAACGCAATAACAAACAGCTGCAGTCCCCACTATTAAATATAACGGTCCTCGGGGTCCACAATTATACACCACAAAAGCATTCATAATTAAACACAATATTTCTTTCAGGCAATGCAACTTTGAGGAAATCTCTTCAATCAACCATTCCACATGTATTATGAATCAAACTATCAGGAGTACATAGATTTACGGATAGCAATAATTCAAGTACGCATTTATGACTTACGAACGTGCCATTATTCCTTAATACCTCCGTTAACCTATATATGCAAACATATATAGGCATATACGTACTGCATATATATACATGTAAAAGGTATATGCCTATATATGTATGCATACACAGGTTAATAAAGTTAGTAAGGAATAATGCTATTTTGGTAAGTAAGAAATGCATACGTGAATTAATCTTTGTGTGCAACTCCATATACTCCTGCATGTTTGATGCATAATACCTGCAAAATGGGCAATGTTATGTTGCCTGAAAGTGAAATTGTGCTTAATTACAAATGGTGTTGTGATATACCATTGTGGACACTGAGCGACGCTATATTTAATAGTGAGGAATGCAGCTGTCTGTTATCGTAATCATCATATTTTTCTACTAGGTGTGCTAAAGGGAATGATTTTGATTCACGCATGGTGATTCCGCATGAAGTAATGGTATGTAAGCATCGAAGTCGAGGATTACTCAGTTCGGAGCTTCAAAGGTTTTTGGTGGAGCAGGTGTTCTATAAACAATTAAAATCGTTTACAGCATGTTGCCTCGGGAAGGGTAACGGAGTTAATCCGTTGTATGCGGTGAAGTAGTGAAGATGGAATTCGGTAAAGTTTACCGCGATAGATAAATAAGACGGTGTTCTGTGTTCATTAATCTTAACTGAAGATGTAGCCGGTTTTACGTTACTTATCAGTGGAGCATTACAATTGTAACTTAACCCGCTGCTGGGTAGACTAACAAGTGGTACTGAGTAGGAGGTTATCATTTGGAGCAACGGATTTGCAGTAGAAATGGAACCGATGCACCTGATGACGTTTTACTGATATACGCCGTGCGTGCAAAGTAGGGTATGATTGCATCAGATGGGCAGAGGGACGCTAAAACCATATGCAAATGTTCTCGTCTTTGTAGGGAGTGTTGCAAAAGCTCATCACCCAGCACGCGAGAATACTGAAAAATGGTTCATCATGTAAGAATTGAGAGCGCTATGAGGTAAAATGCCAATGATTCAGTGAAATAGGGAAACAAGGTTTACGAAAAAAGTAGGGCTACAGCGGCATGTTCGTCGTTAAAACTGACCGCATAAGGTAAACTTACCACTTTCTTAATGGATGAACAGATTGTTCGCATTGCTTAGTGTTTCGTCACACGTCAAGATATCGGAATTGCCCCATATATTATCTGAAGGTTACGGAACCACCCACTGAACCTTGTGAGCTTGTAGTCCGCCGCTAGGAGCGTGCGGACTTTGTACGTCGCCTATGCGATGTGGGACAATAAGACACAGTGACAGAGGTGGCCCTGAAAAAAGCCGTTGCTCCGTAGTGTAAGGAATGTAAAATGTAGACGAAAGTGAAAAGCGAAAGAAGACCGGATCTGGTGCTGTGACAGGAGATGACTAATGCACGCAAATCACAGGGTGACCAAGGGCGGTACTTAAGACGGCGGATTGCGGCGCACGTGTATTATGTCTCGGAAAGGGCATCATTGAAATCTGATGTTACCTTTGGTTCGCATTCACTAACGCCTGATATAGAAGTAACAGTCGGCGGGAGGATGGCCAGAGGCAGCGAGAACCCAGACGTTGCGGGCGGCGCATGTGTACTTCGGCTATGAAAGGGACGCCACCATTGAAATGCCACCTTACCTTTGTACATTTATCAAGGATAAAGGCTCAAGAGGGGCGTATACCAAGGAAAATAGACCGTGACCGGGTTCACTTTGACGGCGGCGCATGTTATTTGGGCCACGGAAGGGCTGTCATTAATGAAGTGAAAGAATGCCTGTAACTAGGTTGCACAGGTGCGTCGTATTACGGAGGCTGTACTTTTGAGAAGACCCAGCGGCAGCAGTATGTAGGATGACGAAGGGCGACGCATATCATTGTGACTCTGAAAGAGAAGTGACCATGGGCATCCAATGGTACCTGTGCCTATGAATTAATGATGCATCATATGCGGTTGGCAGCACGTGGGAGTGGGCGCAGCGGCTGAGTTAAGTACCATGGCAAACCCTGGTAGCACAGACGTAAGAGTAAACGTAGCGAACTGAACAGAAACTGGACAACAGTCCAGTTCATGTATAATTGTCTTACTTGAAGCTAAATGCATTTAGTTTGACATTGGTTGGCGAATAAATGATTGGTAAGCAGTATAAGTAACATTATTTGACTATAAGACATGTGGTTTAAATGCATCGGCGGGTCATCTTATTTGTACAGTTTCGGATTTGTAACCTTGGTCACTTGGGTATGCGCTATTGCTTAGCTCCTTTGATACCGCGCCACCCCAGGCACACCTTACAGGTTTTCCAGTTGTAGCTTGTTTGACACATATGTATTCCTTTTCAGCATGTCGCTTCGAAAAAGTTATCAATTAACTGCACTGTTTCCGTCTCGTAGCACCATTTACCGTGCAGCAAAAAGAATGACATCAGCGTTTAGCTACAACGAAGTGCTTCTGTTGTCAGCAGCTAAGCGACAAAATGGTAATAGGATTTGTAACATATATTACTTATGATTGCTCACACAGTGCAGTCATCTGCTAAGGTTGCCAACTGCTGTGCCATGACAGGGACCCCGATACAGTGGTCCATAAATTGAGAAGCTTATTACAAAACCTCAGGTACAAGTGACATTTGTTCTTCTACTGTTGGGGCTCGTGCAACCGTAGATGCCATTGTTGCCAAAGGACTACCGGACGCTGATGCCAAATCCACGGAACTCCCGTACACGAACGGTTGCACCGGGCACTTACAGTCACGTAGGTCTTATGAGAGGTTTACAGGTTGCCTGCTCTGCTCTTTCGCTCGCGACTGATGACACTGTATACTATCAAATGCATACTGATGGACTTAAGCATTTTAACGAGTACCATGTAAATTACCCATGTAATTTACCCTATTCGGACCGTCTCCTTATGACGTTCTCTACTTTCAAACCTTCTCTAATCGGACTGCCAACTCTCAGTGCCCTGTAATAACCTAGTCTCATCTGACCGGTCTGCTTCTTTGACCCTTTCCAGACCAGCAACATTTAAACGGTCTAGACTCTGTAGACTCAAGCTATATCGCACTTACGTTGACAGTCTGCTAGACTTGTTCACCCTCTATTTATATAGTCACCTCCACCTCTCGACCCACTCCATTTGCCCTCCTAAAATTAGCTGTTGGACTCAATGTCGTTTCGCCGACTAATCCTGTCTCGTCTGTTTGGCCCCGTGCTTTCCAACTTCTCTCAGACTCCTGTGACATTACTAGCCATCGTTCAGATGACTGAGCGCCGTTCGTATCCAATCATTCTTCTATTGGACGATTGAGTCTCTGGCATCCGTAGCTCAGCCTCAGCTGATCAGCCAAATTCTATGGGACTGCTACCAGGCTACCGGGATGTTAGCGGTCCAGGCTCCGTCGATCCAAAGCACTTCCTCTCTCACCTTGATATCCTGCTGAACTTGTTCGCCCTATGTTGATATAACCACTTCTATCTCTGACCAGTCCGATCCTACTGACTCCACTTACCTTCCCAAATGAACCATAGGACTCAATCACAATGCGCCGACCAAGTCCAATCTTGGCAGATCGGTCCTCTTCTCTCCTACTTCTGCGACGCTGCCTGCTATGCTCGGAAGCCTGAATGCTCTGTCACCATTACCTCTAGAGCCTCGTTAACTGTCGCATTTCATATCCGTAAACGTAAACTCTCAACTCTGTCCTCTCCTTATCGCGGCCTGTCTTTCATTCTTCTTCATCCGCATAGCGAGCTCTCAGAGCCCTGCCCTATAATCCTCTTTGACTGCTTCCTAACTAGCGAAATGTAGTTTTAGGCTCTGTATCACCATCACACAACTTCTCTCACATTGCGAGCCTGCCTGACTTGCATACCTTATATTCACGTAGCCTCTTGCATCCCAACCCATCCGTCTCCGCTGACTCTTTATTTATCTTCCTTCCTTAACTGTTCGACTTACTCTCAATTTGCCGACTTAACCAGTCTCGTCTGATCGCTCCCCTGCTCTCCGAATTCATCAGACTGCTGTGACGTTACCGACATTGAATGAGAAGTGCGAACGCTCTGTCCCCATTCCCTCTCGAGCCCCATGGACTTTTCCACACCTTTTAAGTAAACCTCTCCCTATCCGGACCGTCTCTTTATGACGTTCTCTACTTTCAAACCTTCTCTAATCGGACTGCCAACTCTCAGTGCCCTGTAATAACCTAGTCTCATCTGACCGGTCTGCTTCTTTGACCCTTTCCAGACCAGCAACATTTAAACGGTCTAGACTCTGTAGACTCAAGCTATATCGCACTTACGTTGACAGTCTGCTAGACTTGTTCACCCTCTATTTATATAGTCACCTCCACCTCTCGACCCACTCCATTTGCCCTCCTAAAATTAGCTGTTGGACTCAATGTCGTTTCGCCGACTAATCCTGTCTCGTCTGTTTGGCCCCGTGCTTTCCAACTTCTCTCAGACTCCTGTGACATTACTAGCCATCGTTCAGATGACTGAGCGCCGTTCGTATCCAATCATTCTTCTATTGGACGATTGAGTCTCTGGCATCCGTAGCTCAGCCTCAGCTGATCAGCCAAATTCTATGGGACTGCTACCAGGCTACCGGGATGTTAGCGGTCCAGGCTCCGTCGATCCAAAGCACTTCCTCTTTCACCTTGATATCCTGCTGAACTTGTTCGCCCTATGTTGATATAACCACTTCTATCTCTGACCAGTCCGATCCTACTGACTCCACTTACCTTCCCAAATGAACCATAGGACTCAATCACAATGCGCCGACCAAGTCCAATCTTGGCAGATCGGTCCTCTTCTCTCCTATATCTGCGACGCTGCCTGCTATGCTCGGATGACTGAACGCTCCGTCTTCATTACCTTGCGATCCCCGTGGACTTTTTCACACCTTAGAAATAAACCTCTCTCTATCCGGACCGTCTCCTCTCCTTAGGGCTCCTGTACTATCATTTCTTCTCTAATCGGACTGCCAACTCTTAGTGCCTTGTAATAACCTGGTCTCATCTGACCGGTATGCTCCTTTGACCTTTTCCAGACTAGCAAGATATACCGATCTAATCTCTCTAGACTCACAACTATGTCTTGCTTACATTGACAACCCGCTAGACTTGTTTACCCTTGATTAATATAGGCACTTCCATCAGTAACCTGTACCCTCAAATCTTCAATCGGTTGACCGACGCTTAGTGCCATGCCCTTCTTTGTCATTATCTGACCAGTGAAATTCTCTGGGACTACTACGAGGCCTCCGGATGTGTCGACTTCTCGAGTCTCGTCTGTTCGGTCTCCGGCCCTCAGAGTTCTCTCAGATTACCGGGATATTACCGATGCTATTTCAGCACTGAACGTTTCATACTTCGCACGAGAGCGTCCCTGGCTCACCACACTTTAGTAGTAAACCTTTTTCATCCTGACTATCGTCTCTTAATTGCTCTCATGAGTTACTCTTGGCACTGCTGTCCGCATTCTTCCGCTCATAGCTGATTCCTTAAATTTCCTTTTCTTCTTGGAACGTTGCTTTACCTATGTTGCTCCCGCATTCGGTCTCAACCATGTTGTCCTTAGTTTCACCTAAGATGCCGCTCGCATTCGGTCTGCTGTCATCATAATCGGTTTACCTGTTACTCTCCAAGAATCATATTAATCGCTTAACGTTGTCAACACGCTTTGTTATACCCTTCGTTCTACCTAGTAGCTGTAGTCTGAGGCACACCAGCGACGTGATGTAAAGAACGCGCTTGCAAATCATGTATACTAAACAAAATTACATAAATTTTAATGTATCATAGGCACCGCTGCGCGCCACCAGTCTGTGTTTGTGCTTCTTGCTTCGTTGCTGTCTTTCTGTTTGGCTGCCTCTTGTCCGTTGCCCGTTTTCTCCCGAGATTTCCACAGATACATCCGCCAAAACATGAAGGTTTATCCACTGGGAATAGTCGACCCACTTTCAATAGCCAGCTGGTTTACATGCTTGTTCTTTTCTCCGGGAGATGAAGAAACCACACATCGTTCCAAATGGAGCTCTTTCCGCCATTCTGGAGAAGCTACCACCACGGGGTCTAAACAAATGGGTTTAGCTCGCCTCGTACTCACAGTAGAACAATTTACTCACCAGGAATAATGTAGTTACATGGATCCACTGTTCCACAACCAAAGACTGACAATTCTGGCGTGATTACCTTCACTGCCTCAAACATTCCGATTCTCCAGTCACCTGGAGCTTTTCTGATGTCATTTCACGGACAGCACTGCGCGCATAAGCGGCTTTTCCAATGATCTTTCATGGAGTTCTCACTTGGTTATGGAAACAATTACACTTACATTTGAAGGAATTACTAGTCCACTTTTCGGAGAATAGCATTTATTCCTGTTTTGGTCATATTCAGACACAAGAAACAACTGAACTCACCGTCCCTATGACAAGTCCAGCATGGATAGCTGGACACGGGTTGCAAACCGGACAATATAATAGAAAATGCCGGCCTCTATTAACAATATGTTTACTCACCCGCATCATTATCATTCGACTCTGCGACTCTTTTACATCATTGACGGGCTTCATCGACTATTGCCAGTTCAATACTAAGCCATTTGGTCAACCAACGAAAAATTTTGGCCGTCAACCGACTGCGAATAATAGAGTGCAAAATCGGTCTATACGATGCATAACCGACTAGCAATACAGTTCAACGGAAGCTACGACAGTGTTCCAGGACGTGGTGGGTCTTCGCCTGGCAAGCGTTCTCCCTATAAAAAGCCACAAATGTCCGCTTAACAACACTGCAACGTGGCGGATGTGACTCGCCACAAAATAAAGTCACAGCTATACATATCACACTGACGCAGTCCTCAGCCTCCAACATCGAACCTGTGCAACTGATTTTACTATGAAGAATGCTTTAGTGGAGTACCGATCATCCCGGCTTCGTAATGGTCCTCGATTGCACTAAACCTTGTTCGGGCTCCTGTGCTCATGGATCACTACATGGCAAAGTTACCCCCCACTTGTATCTTGATGCAACAGTTTTTGCGCGCCACGGCGCCATTATGATCCTTGGTCTGACTATTACCTGACAATATGCTCGCTCTTATGGACTACGTCTTTTCGTTTATTCTTTTGATTGTAACGAAATGTTTTAATATTCCAAAGAAGCTATGCTTGTATGCATATTTGATCATGCTTATTAGAGGTGCGTCTCGTTTTACAGAGAATATACTATTTATTTATTTATTTATTTACGT
>CALYDF020010205.1:0-10170 GCA_944474145.2 Dicrocoelium dendriticum
TGTTATAACTAGGTTCCGTTAAATCCATGGTGATTGTTTTGGTATATATCCAGGAATTGTCGACTTTGTCGTGAGTAACATGCCAATGCAGCAATTGTCTAGTCAGTGGCTTGAATTCAGACGAACGAAACTCAGCTACCAGCCCCAGTTAAGAATCGTCATAATCCAGCAAGAATAGGTTTCTTCCTAAATATTGAGCTGTTGAATTTGTTATTGTAATTAAATCTGTCAGCATCGAACAAAGTGTTGGGATCAGAAACTCTACGAAAGCGTCGGTATACGAATCGATTGAGAATTGGACACGGCCTGTCGGTCGGCAACGGTGATTTTACGAAAGTGAATGTAATTGTTGCAATAAGTCAACTTTAATTCAGCTAGACGGAATCCACTCTATTTACTCCTAGGCAAACACGAAATCAAGTGCTAATATCCTGTATTTGTACTGCCAGTCAACCACCGTATATCATACATAAATTTCGATGAGGCGACTTATAGTCTAATATTATTGCTAGCAAATGTTGCCTTCTTTTGTTTCCATCAGTATCCGGTCAAATTCATGGAACTTAAGATTCTCAAATTTTCAGATTCATTAACTACGCACCTTAATAGGTAAAGTAAGTTTGGCATTAGATCTGGAAATTTAATCTGGAGCAAGTGATTCTGTCTAGTTTTTTGGCACACATTTTAACATGAAAGTAATTAAAATTACTTGGCTTCTAATAAGTTGGCCAGCTTATCGGACTGATGAATTTCCTTCGGTTTTACGACGTTATAGCCTTCTGTTTTGATCCGCACCGATAAATGCATGTGTTCGTTTGTTTTCACTACTTTATTCCGACTTGTTAAATGGGAGGCGGAGTTTAATTATTAGCAAACTTTAGTCATCCCTCTTTTATTACTTTTATTTCTGGTATAAAAACATGAAGTAGCCTCGAAGTGTACCTTTCAAAGCAGTCCCATAAACTATTCAATACAATATTTAAACTTTCATTTATGTGGCTTCTATTACCGGAGTTCTTCATAGAGAAACGTATTTTTATTATACTTTGATTTAATATTTCTAGAATCTATGTTGTTGACATCAACAAAAATAATAACAGTAGCTTAACAAATACGCGTTTCCGGTTTTGCTGACCGTTAGTTCCTTTTAATAGATATCTAGTTATCAGATAGCTGAATACTAGTAATACAGAGCCAGATGCATTTAGAACATAGATTAACGCGATTAGCTAGCAAATTCTGAGAGTCTGCCGCATTCCATACCGGCCCAGAACCATGCGCTACTGGCGGACGGTGATAACCGCTGGCGTTATTGATTTGGAACCAGCAAAGCGCGCATTACTGACCTGACCCAAAATGTCTAAATTGCCATCTAGTGATTTACAAGCATATGGAAGACTATCTGCATTGGGATCTTTTGTGACGAACTTTCAATTGGATAGATATTTGTTGTATTTTCGGTTGTATTATTCTGTTTTTATCATGTCAAATAAAACGTCATGCCCGAATAAATGAAATGAACTTAGTTTGTGAGATATGATTAAAATTGCACTTGAAAAAGTAAATGATGCATAAAGCAATTCAAAACCCGCTTTTAAAAATTTTACTGAAAAGTCACATAGTTATACGCATGACCAAACCATATATATGCATATATATATACTCCTTCGCCCTGCTATGACATCTTAACTCTTAATATTTCTTTATAGGCTTGAGTATTCTGAGTTTGTTTTATGTATCAACTGATTGTGAAGTCGGAAAAAAGATGATCTAGGATTATAGAGTATCAAACAAAAAAGTTTTGTTCTATGGTTAGAGCTGTGTCATAAAAAGGAGATCTCTCTAAGAATTTCAAATCTAGATTAACTCATAAAATAATGTGCAACAACTTAAGGAGCGGAAAGACGATTTGGTGATGCTAAGGTTATGGACATGTTTGTATTTTTCCTACTCATCAAAAGTATACTCGAATAAAGCCAAATTTGAACAATTAAAAATTAGTTCAATGTGGGAAAACAGGAATCGCTATTGCTGAACACTGCCTTAATTAGTTTTGAATCTAAATTTCTAACATATTGCACGCTGGACGCACCGTTTGAAACATCAATTTCGTTGGAAATACACTGGTAATGTGCGTGCTATTTACCTAGTTTTATATTATTCCAAATGATTACAAAGCAGTTGAGTTCTGAAGGGTATTTTAATGTTCGCGAGGCAAAATTTATTATTTGAGTAGAAATTCAATTGCACAATTCGTATTAGATTTTACCTGATGCTCGTTCGGTCGCTGTCTCTCTCAGTAGCTGCAATTATGCAATAGGGAGATAAATCAGATTTTTCTGTATTAAAATGAGAACGCCCTCCTTAATATAGAATTAGGTTTTTCAGGTCATTTATTGCTAAACTTTGTCATCCTGAAGAATTTATTTGTGAATTTGCGCGTATCGGTTGCTTATCAAAGCCTACTAGAAATGTTATTGTACTCAATCAAAGCATGTACCTTAAACTTTTGTCCAATTGGTGTTGATTTCATAAACTGCGTTGTTTTAACTTGCCACATTTTGCCCAATGATGATCATAAGGCTGATTCTATTATTGTTTTAGATTAAGTTGACATAAAATAAATTCTGACATAAATGCAAATTTGATGGTTCGTCTTCTATATTTTGTAGTTAAAGAAATCCGCATGTTGTTGCATTAACTTGAGGCGAATTATAGGAACAAACCAATTTAAAATGTTGACGAACTCCTCTGGCTAGGTGAATTCGACGAGTTATGAGCATATTGCGCAAAATTTGAGAGATGTGCCTGATTTTGGGTTGTCGAAAAATACTTTTTTTAGTTTTTGACTAAACAGGACATGAACGTATAATTTGCTTCAACAACTCAGGATCAGTTAGAATTATATGTTATGTCCCTAACATTCAAGAGTGCAACCGTAGCACTTAGACTAGAAAAATATATTTTGGTCAGCGCTCGCATTTGCATCATTGAACAAGCAACCAATTTTATTTTGCGTGCTTGTAGTTGGAACCTTGTGGTTGTCGGCTGTTAATCAGTGAAACATATTTATATTGGAACAACCTTTGCAGTTAAAACTATCCCAAACATCAGGCACATTCTCAAGTGTAGTTAAGGAGCTATGAAACAAGAAGCATTTTTCATTGTTTAATTTCTACTTACTTAGTAATAGTCCGTTGGAATAAATGCTTAGGTAATTCTATTAACCTTGAGCATGTGTTGACGAAGACATGTCTGCCATTTGCATTATACCATTAAGTACTGAATGCAAATTACTAACTATTAAACTTTTAGACATAGTTCTTTATACAACAAAAATGCGACCAAACTAGTTTATCACCTTAGTGAATTATCAGCTAGCACAAGCAAAACAATTCATAAAAGCATGAAATTCTTTCCATTTAAGTGCAACGGAAAATATTAGTTTATCATTGTAAGCTGGTACATTTTATTCATAAAAATCGCTATAACCATAATAATAATAATAATCACATAACCATTTTGATTATGTTAAATAAGAAGCTGTTTATGGCACTCCAAAAACCTTGCCGAAATGCGTAAAAGTTACTTTGAGTTTCCACGATTAGCAACTAAGTTTTCTACGAGTCATGGCTAGGGTTACTCGTCTCTTCAACCTACTCATAATCGCCGTGTGTCTGTACGCATATCCGATTATTTATAGGAAGTTTAGCTTTTTTGTATATCGAACTCACAGACAGAGGATAGAATTGTACAGCTAAAGCTAGCCAAATTCGTGCATAACCCGGTATTCTATATTTTGACGCTGGTCACAGTCTTCCCTTCTCTATTCTCAGTCTACACATGTTTCCCTTACTTTAAGAGATCTGTTTCATTTGAATAAACTCATGTTTACAAATAGAGCTTGGAATCTGGTTGGTAGGCTGGGTAAAAATTGATAACCGTACAGCGAACTACATATATACATATACCTTCGATAAATTAGGGCCGGGATATTTCAGTTTAACTAGTGCGTAGAATTATCCTTCACAATTATTCAACTTGTGCAAATTTTCGAATTTATTTTGATAGTTGACCACCCTTACTTAAAAGCATTTAAGGCAACGGTGATGAGTGAGTATGGTTTTAAACTTTTCGACATTAACCTAAGATTAACCTCAAGATTGCATTAGGTGAGTAGTTTGAGCAAGCCAAATGAACTCTCTTGGTTCAAATACTAACATTTATGTAGGGCACATTTCTGTTAGTAGATTTTGTCCATTCCCATGTGATTAAGACACAGTCACAATGGCTTAAACAGAATTGCTGTGCAACTTGAGATCATCCATCGACAGTTATACACACAAAGGATATTTCAGTTTTCCAGTAATGAAACTTTTTATGTTATATGTGGAATGGTTCTCCAAATTGCCACTAACTGTTAGGGTAATATATATTCCAAATCCTACAGCGTCTATTCGTCGTCTAAAGTAGTGCATTTTATTTCACCATAAACGCTGAGCTAAAACGGTATAAAGCCACGGTATATGTGTTCAAGCTGTGCGTCCCAAGAGCTTGTAATTTCCATAGATGGAACGGAGCAATATAAATCTAAAGTGAGGAAAATGGTAACTCATTATGCCCATATGCGCGCTTTGGTCGCATAATCGAGGAATGCGGAATGCCAAAGCTGATGATAGTAGCAAGTCCCATTTTGGTGATACAGTGCGTGCTATTCCGATATTGAGAGCAGTAAACTGAAGAAGCACATTACTTTCTACAGCCCAAATCATTACCAGCGCCACAATTTTAACTATGATACGCTATGGCTAGTGTACAATGACTGCGTCGAAGAAAAACCATATTAAATTAATATATGCATCCTTTGAAGAATGACGAAAATCCTTCTGATAAAATCGTTTATCTGTTCGAGTAAAAAATGCGATGTATGTGTAATTGCCATATTTTATTTGAACAAGTGGGATATGCTCTAACAGGGGCAAGCGTTCGCAGCAAGTCCTTTGGCAGTTATTTTCAAAGTGTCCCAAACAATTACCATTTCACCTTAAATATGACAAGTAATTATTTTTCTGACATATGTTTGGCAATATTGACAAGATTGCTGGGGTTTTGCTAAGGTATAGAAAGGTAAAACAGCATACATCACAAAGTACACTTAAATATCTAATCCATAATACATATGCTTTATAATTCATTAGAAAATTAATTTCATTCTAGTTTTCTGAAATTTTTTGGTTAGTCAATGCTTTGTTCACGTTTTTGTTATGACATATTTAACATAAATAATGTAAATTACTATTTTTACTTTGTCTTTTATTTTAGGGCCCTCAAATGCATCGAACATATAGGAAGTCCTAAGTGAGTAAACTTATTAATTTTGATAAAGGATACCAGCATTTATTTGGAAATAAATGACACACGTATCTCAATTTAAGTGTGATGTGTAGCCATTGAATACAACTGAGTAATCATATACTAAAGACAGGCATCTAGTTGCATTTTACTTTATTGTTCAACTGTCCAGCTGGACGAGGGACGCCACAAACCATGGCTGCAAATATGTCTAAATATTTAAAGTTAACAAATCGGACAAAATCTTCAATCGCTATATGATCCAACTGTTAAAATCCCATTGATATCATTTGGCAGTGTACCTTTTAGCAGGAATCGTGTTCCTTATTAACATTGCGAGTCGTGAACCACCTAGCTAGTTAGCGCTTCAAAATGAGCATACATTCCATACAAACCTGTTGAACATATAATGCCAAATACATAGCAATCATACCATGGTAATACCGCAAGGGATTTAATTGTCAA
Source organism: Dicrocoelium dendriticum (assembly GCA_944474145.2). NCBI lineage: Eukaryota > Metazoa > Platyhelminthes > Trematoda > Plagiorchiida > Dicrocoeliidae > Dicrocoelium > Dicrocoelium dendriticum. The sequence continues at coordinate 5,818 of CALYDF020010205.1, forward strand.
ATGGATGGAAATTCCCTATTTAGAAGCAGCTGTTCCAGTATTTATGGCTCTTATCATACGGCACAAACAATTAGCATAATAATGAAAATGGATATTCTTAAAATTAAGTGACCCTGCCCAATTCAACTCCATTGCCGCTATAATATTGTGCAGAATTTATGAGTAAAACTATCTGGACAGTTTGGTGAAAAATATTAAAACTCCTATTATGCGACGCAGTAGGAGTTCTGCAAAACTCATAAAACACATACTAGGTAGTCCTCTAACATATCGCAGTATCAAAAAATGTTGCCGTTACATTTACTTAGTAAACAGTTATCTTTTAAAATATTATAATGAAATCAATCGGTTTGTTGATCTTATATAAGGTTAAGGGATAAATCAATGTTATGCACAAAGAAAAGAATAGAACGGAATGAAAAAAACACTTTATGAAAAAAGGTAAACTAAGATATAAAAAACAGCTATGACAAAGCTATATTAATTCAAAAAACAATCTTGCAAAAGATAGCATTGGCAAAATTATATTCCCACAATATACGCAATCAACTACCTTGCAAAAGAGAAACAATGAAGAAAAACTTGATTTTACGCGGTAGGTTACATCCAGATAATTTCGTATTGCACCGCCATAAAGAAAGCAATTGGCATAAGCATTAAGTATTGTCGCCTTAGTACCAATAACGAACAATAACTGGAATATAAATATATACTTAAAAAGTTTTAGGAATAATAAACATGATGTGTAAAGTGAGACTTCGCAATAACCTGTTCAATAAAATCGTTTGTCAGCTTAAATCAGTCATGGCCTTAGGGGTGGAATTCCCTCATCAGTTTTGCATCCCAAACTTGTTTTGAGATCCGCAGCCTTAAGCAAACAGTTGTATGACGATGATTCTTACAGGTACTGAAAAATACGAAATGCATCGATTTGTCAGCTTTCGCTTTCATACCACCATTGGCAACTACTTAATTATTAACCAGGGATCCAGAAACATATGGTGCTTTTGGAGGAAACTATAGCTTAAGAGAGATGTTTCGTTGGTTAGTGTCGCAGCCGATTCCTATTGCACTGTGACCAAATTCCGAATTCGCATTGTGTAAACAATTCTCTATCTAAATATAATATGCGTTGTAACGCTTTGCTCTGCACTACTGACAATAGTTAAAAGTAGGAAGAAAGCAATTGCCAAAATGACAAGCTAGGTTTACACAGATCGGGAGCGCGATATTTCGGAAGCGTAAAAAGGAAATAAATATGATACATCTTCCTGAATACGCATAAAATGAATGGCACGTAGACCTAAAATGCCAATTTTTCTGGTTGCGAAAACGAAATCCATCAAAATGCGAGAAAAATACAGAAGTGGGAGGGTGCGCAATTGCTTCAGATGAAAGCCGCAATAACGGAATTTTCACATGATTCCCCTGAGCCAAGGTGAAAATTATGCATCCACTTGATTGTGCAAAGCCTAGTAAACATGCGATGCCTTATAAAAACTTTAATATAGCAATAACTTTACAGTTAGCAATTTATTCTATATTTAGCAGATCCGGGTAACCAACGAAATTTTATTATCAAACAATTCAAATATTTAAGCAAAATTAAATTAAAATTCGTTCAATATATCAGTAAACTGGCTATTAAACCATTAAGTAGAAGATATGCAATTTCTTCCAATACACACATACGCAGATTTATGAAAAAATTTTAGGTGTAGGCAATTGACGAGAGACTGTTATATGTATGCGGTTGTGCTGATGCGGAAAGCGCTTATCATAAACAGGCATTTCTAAGTGAAACCATAAGTTCGGTTCAAACAAAAGATATGCACATAGATGGCTAGGTTAGCAATATAAATAGCATTGTCTAAGAGTATCCATATAATATACAGACGAATAGAAGGCAGAAAATTCTCTGAAAAATGTAAATGATACAACATAGGACCGAATATTAAGCAATGCGATGATAATGTTAAAAGCTTGAAATGTTCAGCAATAAAGACGAGCATTAAATAGAAAATATAAAAATATCACACCTTTAAGCGTAAAAATGGATTTCAACAATACAATAAAAACTTAAATTTTGCGAGGTAGGCTGAATACACATTATTCCGTGTATTCGCAATTGTGGCTTATAAATGTACTGTGGGAAGATTCAGTGAGAGCATGTGACTTGGAATAAACGAGGCAACAAACGTGTACCTGTGGTGATCAGGGTCATCGATTCCAGTAGCTGATCCAATGCCTTACAATGAAAAGGCTAAGTTGGACAGGAGGAAAATTGCTTGCACCGGTTGGGTTTCGGTCGCCGGATTGCGGAAGCTTTGGCAAATCGGAGCATTGTTGGATGATTCTGCATACTGACGACTAAAAACGATGTGCAGGGGTCTTGATACTCATTGCAACCAAACAAGTGTCGAGCAATATAGCTGGCAGGTAGGTTAGTGCCGCTATTCGCTAGAAATCTCGGAACGTGCTCCGTAATCCTTATAGATAACTTATCAGAAGGAACAAGGTACATACAACTGCACGAAGAGTTAAATTGTCAAACTCAGTAGGCGGTGACTTGAGAGTTTTATCTAGATTACATTGGTATAGCAACTTTCTGGTTTTGTGCCGTAGCACTAGCTCAGCTACGTAATAACTTGTCTTTATGTATTGCCCTAGCCGTTGGCAGAAACATCACCTTTTTGCATTTGAAAAATAGCATGATGAAACCTTCTTCTTGGGAATATCATGTTGTTTCATCGATCGGAGCTTTTCATCCTAATATCATGCTACAAATTTACTAGGGCATCCATTATGGAGCAGTGTTGATACAGTGCGCTACAGTTCATTCGTACTTGACTCTTCCGAACAGATTCGGCTTGATCTTATAAAGCAAGTGCCTACTAAGGAATGCTTGGCTTTCATTGGGCATTAAATCTTAAAGTTTAGATACTGCACTATCCAGCTTGAGTTGTGATAACTCGACGGTATTAGCGATCCATCTGATCTTCGATTTAAGGAAATATTTAAGAAATGCAACATTTCCCCTGACTTTCTTTCCATGGTGAAAACTATGTTCAGATGACAATGGTTTATTTCCTCCAACATGCACTCTGCCTCCCGAGTTGTATCGATTAGTGCAAAAGCATCATCTACATACCGGACACAGAGCTTCAGCTTTTCTAAGTTTCTTTGCAGTTGGTTACGTTCTACATGACCTAGGAAGATATCAGCTGCAACAAGCGGATTACCTATCGCTATGCCTTCGATTTGCAGGTGTAGGTTACTATCAAAGCTAAATTTAACCTTTTTGTTGGAGGTGCGGAGTTAGCCCTTTAAATGGTGCGCTGGAATACCCACCTTGCTCGCATATGTATTATGCTACTAATTGTCTTCACCTGGGGGACGTTTGTGAACAGTAAACACACATGGAACGATTAGTTTGCAATTGAGCAGAGCGTCATAAATTTGAGAATTTAAGAAATCCATTGTGCGTGTACTGCGAACATTACAAACGAAAGTTTTATTAACATAAAACCAGGCAGCAACAGCACCCTTATGATTAGAAATTTCCGCGGATATAGGGTTACAGATGCTTCATGAAGTAGGTGTCCAACTGCGCTACGCTATGCTATATAATGTCTCCACCAGAGGGACGTTTATGAACAGTGGACATACGCCAATAGAATCCTTGAAATGGTCATTTACATTTTGCTTCACGTTATCAAATAAATCAAACTAATCCTCCAAAAGACTCACAGTTGACTCAATTCAACGAAAATCAAGTATTTGGATAAAGATCCTGCCAACTTCTTGTGCGACGCAAAAACCATCGAGATAATGGCGCATACTGCGACCCGTAATTTATGAAACCTCGGTAACGGTATATCTGCGAAGACTTTCTAACCACGAGGGTGCTGTTGTTGCATGGTTTTGTCGCTGGTTTCAATCATCATCCAGTTACTGCCTCAGGCATTACCACTTTGAACCAGTTGTACGGAAATAAAACTAAGTATTTGTCCAAAGCGCAGAAAGGAACCACATGCTCAATCCTTTCCTTGTCCTAATGCTCGTATTCTACCCTACCATTTCGGGGTTTTGTATACCGAAATACCTCGTGCGATAGATTATTATTGGCGCATCAGTTTTCAAATATTATTACGTACACATGTGTAAGAATTCGTCTAGTAAATTTTGTTTTCTTCCACATATAGATTATTAAAACAGAATACTTGCATTATACCCTAAATCCGATTTGAGTTACTGGGTCAATCTGCACCATATTTGGTAATTGCTGGTGAACACATACGGGGATATAGGTGCGGTTTTATGTTATATTTGTGCAATTACTCCATGGCTGAA
>CALYDF020010206.1:0-10173 GCA_944474145.2 Dicrocoelium dendriticum
TCTGGTTATTTTCTCTCTCTCTCTTGCTCAAGTGTTTGGCTGTTGTTCGATAACATCGGTATGGCTGCACTTAATGTGCATGTTGACAAGGTGCCTACCTGTCTATTACCCACTACCTCGTCCATACTGGCTCCAGAAGACAGTTGGTCGTTGCTGGAGGGGATGGGGTGCACGGTCCTTGGGGCCGTGTTTGGATCAAAGAGTGATTCCATGCACTCAGTGTGGAGCGGACTACGGTCCAGCCACCGCCTTTTGTGCGGTTGATTCCCCAGATACAGTGTGCTTGTTTTTGTCTGTGAAGGAGTGTGGGCCGGCGCCGTTGACGAAACGTGGCTCCCATCCGCATGCCTCCCGGTCTTATTCCTTCGGGTTTACACTGGATATGGGGTGTGTGTTTGGAGCTTTGGGTGGTGCAGCGCAAGCCATCCATGGTCCCTCTGTAGGCGCAGGCGTCCAGTGGTTGACCACAGTGAGAGGCAAATCCGAAACCGGATGCCGCTAACCATATATATCATTCCTCTGCGTCTGCAAATTTATATCATATAATCCATTATAATGAAGGATAACTTTCTTCCAATGCAACATAGCAATCCGGAAATCTATTCCATCTACCATTTAACAGTTATCATGCATAGAGCATGCGTCCGTATAGAGACTTACACAGAAATATTACTTGACGTTCACATTGGATACTTATGATCATATCAAGGTCATATACTTTATTCAATAACCTATGGATGCTTACATACATAAATATTTTAGTACAGTATACATATCTATATACATTTCCATTTATGTTTATATATATATAATACATACGTATATATGTATGTACGCGTAACATATATATGTATATATACATATATATGTAAACTGGCGGGAGAGCCTATGGTGCGCTAAGGCTGGTGGTGGCTAGATCCTGACAGATGGTCTACCCACTGCTGCTACTGTTGCGCCATAGTCTCATGTCCTAAGCGCCTCCACGTGGCGACCGCTGGGTGGGAGTTGGGTTTCGCCCTTCTCCCTGCTAAGATCCAGGACACAAATCCGCATGAGTCAGCTAACTGACCATATGCAAGACCCGCTGCATTTCGGGTGTATATTTAATCGAAGGCTTTGGCTGAGGACCCGAGTCGTTCTCCTGTCAGGTTTGGGCGCCCTGGCAGTATCCTAGTCCATCCTCTCCGGAGGTTAGGAAGTGGTCGATGGCGCGCTTCTCTTTAAACCTAGCCATGGGAGACAACAGGTTTACGGGTGATATTCTCAATGCTCGATTGGCGTAGTGCACGAGGGCCACGCATTGTCTCTGACGGTGGGAGGACACCTCCGGGTGTTCAATGGTTTGCTACTGCCCGCCTCAAGCCAGGCAGCCCCTGGTCAAATTGGTGCAAACTCGCCAAAAACCCACCTGCGTCTGGCCGTGGTCGCAGGTGCGTATCCAATTACCTTCGCAAAACATATGATAATTGTTCCAGAACCTCAAAGGCTGCGTGTGACGGCCGTCAAGCAGATCCCAATCTGCCTCTGCAATCACATTCCCGAGCTAGATCTGCTCTCCACTGCCTTGTGGGTCAGGCTATTGAGCCGAAGGCTCCGGGCGGAGTCCCTCAAGCAAACCTCCGAATCACCAATTGCCTTGTGGGTCAGGCTATTGAGCCAAAGGCTCCGGGTGGAGTCCCACAAGCAAACCTCCGAAGCACAACGACCACCTCGCGTGCGATTGCTCACCAATGCAATCGTATGCCTGCGCGCAAAGCACTCAGCATCGGGTGCTGGAACGTGCACACACTACTGGACCGGAACTCGAGCGAGCGCCTGGAGCGACGCACTGCACTGGTCGCGATGGAGCTGGCGCGTTACCACATCAATATTGCGGCGCTCAGTGAAACTCGGCTCGCTGAGCAAGGTAAGTTACATGAAGCAGGTGCTGCCTACACATTCTACTGGGTGGGGAACGCCGCCACAGCACCACGTGAACATGGGGTCGGATTTGCAATATCCGATCGCCTGAATGGCCAGCTGGTGGGTGAACCAACGGGCATCAGCGCGCGACTGATGACTGTTCGCCTACGACTCGGAAGAGGTAAGTTTGCTACTTTTATATGCACGTACAGTCCGACCATGTGTTATCCTGATGACACGCGTGATCAGTTCTACACTGAGCTATCCTCCGTGATACGGTCTGTGCCGAGGAGTGACCGACTATTTCTGCCGGGTGATTTCAACGCGCGCGTTGGGCGTGATGCATCGGTTTGGACAGATGTTATCGGTTCACATGACATTGGTTCAGCGAATGCGAACGGTGACAGGCTGCTCTCACTGTGTGCCACTCACGGCCTGACGATCACGAACACTCGGTTTGCACTGAGGGCGTGATATAGCAAATTGGACGCACCCACGGAGTGGTCACGCTCACCTGCTCGACTTTGTCATCGTACGTCAGCGTGATATGCGTGAAGTGCACATGACACGTGTACTGCGTGGAGCTGAGTGTGGCACTGATCACAAATTGGTTCGGACCAAACTGTACATATATTTTCGTAAATCGATGTATTGCACTCCCGCCGTGAATCGGCGTAAATTTAACATTCTCTCCCGCGGTACTGTGGCGAAACGTACTGAGCTGGAGAAGGCGATTGCTGCACGCCTGTGTGGTGATGTGGACTGTATAGCCACAGTGGGCGACCTGTGGCACCACATTCGCGATCAGGTGGCAGCTGCTGCGGAGGAGACCATCGGGCGCGCAGACTCTAAACGGCCTGATTGGTTTGAGGACAACAATGCGACGATTGGCGCATTGGTGTCGGAGCAAAATGCAGCATTTGCTGCATATGTGGCAGACCTCAGTGACTTGGGGCAGAGTAGTCAGTTTCGCAAACTTCGACGGCGACTGACCCGAGAGCTCCGTCGCATTAAAAATGCATGGTGGACGGAGAAGGCGAAGCAGATGGAATGCTACGCCGAACGCCGTCAACACAAGGAATTATTTGACTCCTTGAAGGCGGTGTATGGACCGAGATTGGAGCCGCTGAGGACACTGATCGATGGTAGTTCAGACGCTATCTGCACCCAGACTGCAGACATAATGCAGGTCTGGCGGAGACACTTTGAATGTCTCTTGAACAACCGTTCGGAGATCGACTGGCCTATATTGAATGGCCTGAAGCAGCACGATGTGAAGGCGGATCTGGCGGACCCGCCAACACTGGATGAGACGCAGAGAGCACTTGCTCAGCTGCGAAACAGCAAATGTGCCGGAGGTGACGGGATCCCACCTGAAATATTGAAACACGGTGGACCCGCGTTGTTGACTGCGCTGCATCACTTGGTGCAACGCTTGTGGATTGAGGAGGAGGTGCCTGCTGAGCTGAAGGATGCCCTTGTGCTACCACTGTACAAGGGCAAAGGTAGCAAGCAATGTTGCACGAATCATCGTGGCATCAACTTGCTGAGCTGTGTGGGCAAGGTGATTGCCCGAATCCTGCTCAATTGCGTCGTGAGTCAGATTGTGGAACCAAACGTGGCGGAAGAGCAATGTGGATTCCGTTCGGGTCGCAGCACTATAGATATGGTGTTTGCGGCTCGTCAGTTGCAAGAGAAGTGCAGAGAACGACACCAGCCATTGTACTCTCTTTTTGTTGATTTCACTAGGGCATTTGATACGGTGAATCGCGAGGCATTGTGGCTGGTGTTGGGTGAGTTTGGTTGCCCGCGTTAGTTTGTAAGTTTAATTGGATGTCTGCACAGTGGTATGCGAGCGAGGGTGCAGCTGAGTGGAGAGACCTCGAATGACTTTGCAGTTGTCTCTGGTGTGAAGCAAGGGTGTATTAGCTCCTGCCCTGTTTAATATCTGTCTCCATGCAATACTGTCTTGTGCTTTTGATGTGGCTTGTGCTTACGGTGTTCGTGTGGAGCACCGTATTGATGGTGGGTTGGTGAACATCCATCGTTTCGGTGCGAGAACTCTAGTTTGTGAGACAGCTATCCGTATGTTGCTGTTTGCTGACGACTGTGCGTTGTTTTCGCACAGCGCGGATGAGTTGCAGCACATGACTAGTGCTCTGGCTTCGACAGCGACCAAATTCGGGCTCACCATCAACACAATCAAAACTGTCTGTCTCTTCCAGCCTTCACCGGAGGTGCAATCTTCAATATTGCCGCAAATCAGCATTGGTGCTAAAGTATTGGAAACCACCTCCCGCTTTTGCTACCTTGGGAGTGTGATGTCGACTGATCAGCAGCTACACGGTGAGTTGCGTAATCGCGTGTCGAAGGCAGCAGCGGCATTCGGGAAGCTTGAGTACCGAGTGTGGAACAACCATCAGCTTAGCATTGGCACGAAGCTGATGGTGTACAAATCCATTGTACTGTCCGTTCTTCTATACGGCAGTGAAACGTGGACGATGTACCGTCGGGATGTGCGATATCTCTAGCGGTTCCATCAGCGGTGTCCGCGACGAATTTTGCGGATCGGTTGGGGCGCCAGAGTTGCGGACACGGAAGTGTTGCGCCGAAGTGGGATGTATGCAGTGGACGGCATACTTTTACTGCGACACCTGAGATGGCTCGGTCATGTGAGCCGTATGGATTCGACGCGGATACCGAAACAACTTTTATACGGTCAGCTGAGTATAGGGAAGCGGCATGCTGGGAAACCAAAGTTACGTTACCAGGACATGATTAAAGTGAGCCTCCCACGTTCTAATCTTGATTGCAGATCATGGAAATCGAAGGCGGTTGATCGGCGTGCATGGCGCGATCTAATCACGAATGCAGTTGCTGAAGTGCAGGAGAAAGCCCTCATGCATGCAGAGAAGAAGCGGCAAGTGCGGAAGCGGCAAACACCAATGAATTGTACTCCATCGAGATCGAGCGCATGGTGCTGTAGAACATGCGGTCGCGAGTGCCTTAGTCAGGCAGGCTTAGTGAGCCATGAGAGAGGTCACTCGGGACCGCTGCCGAAGCGACGAAGGGTCCCGCAGTGAACGTAGGCAGCACCGGCGCAGCGTTTGTAGGCACGCTGAATTCGATTTACTAACCGCATGCTTGCATGCTAAGTCTCTTTATTAAGGTGGTGGGTTTTCGGTTCTGTCCTAATGCCTTTCTTTCTCATATAAATGTCTAGTAAACCATGAGCTGTGCCATTTGGGGGCACTGCAGAAGCGACGACGGGTCCTGCAGGGAGTTACGGCGAGCCGGCGCGGCGTTTGTAGGCACGCTGAATTCGATTTACTGTCTGCGTGCTTGCACGCTAAGTCTCTTTATTTCAGGTGGTGGGTTTACAGTTTTTACCTTAATGCCTTGCTTTCTCATATAAATATCTCCCTGTACTCTATTCCATTAACTTGCACACCTCGCTTAAGCCAATTGTATTCGATTTCCATGACATTTTGTGTTCGTGGCATTCCGTAAACTATATTTCCTTACCTCGTGCACTTAGCTAGGATTTGTTTGTAAACTACTTATTACATAGGCTATTTAATTAAGGTTTATATCACCGTTTCCTTATGCATTAATCGAGTGTTTCTCTTTTTCTTTCTCTCTCTCTCAAGTGATTGGCTGTTGTTTGATATCCCCGGTGTGGATGCGCTTGGGATGCATGTTGACAAGGTGCCTACCTGTCTATTACCCACTACGTCGTCCATACTGGCTCCAGGAGACAGTTGGTCGTTGCTGGAGGGGACGGGGTGCACGGTCCTTGTGGCCGTGCTAAGCTCAAAGAGTGGTTCCATGCACTCAGTTTGGAGCCGACTACGGTCCAGCCACCGCCTTGTGTGCGGTTGATTCCCCAGATACAGTGTGCTTGTGTTTGTCTGTGAAGGAGTGTGGGCCGGCTCCGTTGATGAAACGTGGTTCCCATCCGCATGCCTCCCGGTCTTATTCCTTCGGGTTTACACTGGATATGGGGTATGTGGTTGGAGCTTTGGGTGGTGCAGCGCAAGCCATCCATGGTCCCTCTGTAGGCGCAGGCGTCCAGTGGTTGACCACAGTGAGAGGCAACTCCGAAACCGGATGCCGCCAACCATATGTATACTACACCTATGCATGTCAGCATCTATAGCTTAATGAAGTTTGTATTGGATATAGGTTATCTCATAAGTGGGAAATGCGTATGTTAATTATTGTTTCTGTATAAGCCTATTTATTCATGCATGATTTTTGCATACTACATGTAAAATGCGATATGGAGGAGATTTCCGATTTGTTATGTTACCAAAGATGAAAATCATGTTTCCTTACAAACAGTTTTATATATATATATATATATATATATATATATATATATAGATTTTCACTGCACTTCCCATGCTTAAACACACCCTCCATTATCTATCCACTAGCAAGGATTCTAGTCATCACCTCGATTATACGGTTACCAAAGCCATATGTAAGCTCCCCTGAAAATCAATGCCCACTTAAAAAAGCCATCTATTAAACACGGTTTCTCCTATATCTTGAACAATTTACCATATGTTCTCGCACTTCCTTCTTTTTTCGGATACATGCCGCGGACTTCCATAAACCATTTTTTGTATTCCGCTTCCTGTTTAACCATTTACGTACTATTATATTTCAACTTTTCCACTTTTATTCAAATTTGCAGTTAAGCATGGTACAGTTCAGTTTTTGGATTTCTGAAGCCACTTGTAATATACAAGCTTGGGAGAACTCCGGAGATTGGAACTGGAGATTTATTAAGCAACACGTAGCAAACTACAATAGAGGAAATAATGTTATAAAAAGGAAGATAAACGTTACAGTCAATCTTCTTCTGCTTGCACTTCTTCCGCTAAAGCACACGACCAGGTTCCTGCAAGGCAAGTGAGAGCGCAGCGTAAGCACCAGTTCAAAGTCAAGCGGCGAGCCACGACAGTTTCCGCTCCACACTACACTACACCCTCCCTCCTTCGAGCGCCGTCCGCGGTGCTACCCCGTAGCCCCCTCAGCTGGCACCTCAAGTTCACGAGCGACTACTGGTGGTGAATCTGCCCTCTCTGACTCAGTGACTCAGCTTCTCGTCTACAGGGTTTGAGGCGATTGAAATGGACAACTATAGGTTGACTATTAGGGTTGTTACGATCCTTTATCATGCAGGTGGCCTCAGAGAGCACTCGTTCTACAGTATATGGATCCATCCACTCTCTGTGAAACTTTGCCGGCACTCCTGATGCTTGAGGTTGGTGTAACCAAACTAAATCACCAACTTTCAGGGGTGCGCCAAATACCTTCTTGTCGTAATATTCCTTCTGACGTCGGTGTGCATTCCCTAAATGCACTCGTGCTGACTGATGAGACTGCCAATGGGAGTCTAACAACTTGCTAACATATTCCATAACCGACGCCTGTAGCTGTTGCGTCATCGGTAGACGTAGATCCGAAGGTAATCGTGCCTCTCTTTCTGTCCACATAAGGAATGGTGTCTGTCCCGTCGAGAATGTACTGTGCTCCTGTATGAAAGTAGGCATCTGGGCAACACATTGTCCCACTCATTGATATTCCTGTCCGCGAAGGCCTTCAGCAACGATTTAAGAGAACGATTTGTTCTTTTCACTTGCCCATTTCCTTGAGGATGATACGCTGTGGTTAGAGTTTTTTCTATCCCAAGTAACCGACAAACTTCAGATACCAGTGAGCTCTCAAAGCACGATCCTTTATCCGAGTGTAGTTGCCCTGGTGCACCCCAGTGGCAGACCCAATGATTTACCAAAGCTGTTGCCACAGTAGACGTATCCGCCTGTCCTATCGGTATAGCCTCGCACCATTTAGTAAAGTAATCGATCATGACCAAAATAAAGCGATTACCTTGCGGCGTCTCAGGTAAAGGGCCTATGAGATCCACTCCTACTATCTCGTTAGGATAGCCGGTCACCATGGGCTGCAAGGGTGCACAATGAACGATACCAGGGTTTGTAAAGGCACCACATTCTTCGCACGCTTGACAGTAGTTGATCACATCGCTCCGTTAATGGGGCCACCAGAAACGTCGTCGAACCGCTTCATCCATTTTATTGATCCCTGCATGTCCCATTTCCTTGTGTAAATCGCTCAGTATTTCCCTAACCATAGAAAGCGGGACGATGATTCTTCTCGTGTACGTCGGTCCGAAATTGAAAACCAAAACCCCTTCTTCGGTAGTCAGGTAATCCTACATGGCCCAAAGGCAACGAGCTTCGTAACTTTTCCCTTCCATCTCTTTACTCGTTGGTTTGTCGCCGCCATTAAGACGCCTCTCGTAGATCAATGCGGTATCGGGATCGTTCGCCTGTGCCATTTGCCACTGACCATACTCTGCTCCTTGAAGATTGACGATTGCTACGTGTTGCGTAGTACACGAAGGGCACTCTCCATGGTTGCGAGGGGGAATTTGTGACCATGTAACAGCATTAGCGTGTTGCTTACCGGGGCGATGTCTGCACTCAAAGTCATATTCTTGCAATTGCTATTGCCAAAGCGCGATTTGGCCTTCGGTGCCTATAAAATTCTGCATCCACCGAAGTGATTGGTGGTCTGTGCGGACCAGAAACTTTCGACCTAATAGATAATGTCGGTTTTGTTTGATGAAATATACCAATGCCAACATCACTTTCCTAGTCGTGCAGTAATTTCGCTCCCTCGGGCTGAGACTGCGACCACAATATGCCACGACTCGTTCGACACTATCCGATCCCAGTTGTGATAACACCGCTCCAATCGCCTTATCACTGGCATCAGTGTCTAAGGTAAACTGGCCAGCAGACGGGCACAAATCGGGAAATATTAGCAAAGGGGCCGTACAGAGAGATTCACGTAAGTGATCGAAAGTTTCTGCGCACGTGCATGAAATGCCCTGCGTAGGGGCGCAGGAAGACCGGGGTGGGCTAATAATCGGCGCATAGCGGAAAAATCTCGGTTGTAACATCTTTCTCCAAAAGTTTACTGTCGGCAATAATTTCAAAGGCCTCTCCCGAGAGCAGGCCGGCGAGCACAGCTGTCTGTTGGTTGGATGTGAAATGACGCAGATAAAACTGGACTTGCTTTTCCCACCTGGGGTACAGCATCTCCAGGGTAAAACGTTCTGGTGACGGGATAGATGGCATGCTGGTTGAAGAAGTTGGTGAAGTCGCCATTTTCTGCAAAGTCCATGGTAACACATCGAGCGAAGCGGCTAGCTTTGCTGTTGAATCATTAGCGTCAAACTTAGTTTCGTCATCGGCTTTGTCTGTCGTCGGCATTATCTTCATTAGACCAGTGATACAGGACTCCTGATGTACGTGCCTCGGCAGGGTCGCCAATATTGTAGTATACAAGCTTGGGAGAACTCCGGAGATTGGAACTGGAGATTTATTAAGCAACACGTAGCAAACTACAATAGAGGAAATAATGTTATAAAAAGGAAGATAAACGTTACAGTCAATCTTCTTCTGCTTGCACTTCTTCCGCTAAAGCACACGACCAGGTTCCTGCAAGGCAAACGAGAGCGCAGCGTAAGCACCAGTTCAAAGCCAAGCGGCGCGCCACGACAGTTTCCGTTCCACACTACACAGTGACCTCCTTACAAACACGTTGCGCAAGAAATTAACCCCATAAAACCCTTACTTTAGAGATCTCAGAAACTGGTTGTTCTGAGGAAGAAGGGACTGTTTGATAGGCGGAAGAAAAATTTGTGTTGCTCCGTGATGTTCGGAGGTACAAATTGTACATAGCAACAGTTGCCTAGCGACAGATCCAAGGAGGATGAACGTGCAAATACCTAGAAAAAAGGTGGAGGGTGTGTGTGGGAATTGGATTGTGTGTTAAGTACGAGGCCATGGAAATGGTAACCTGTATTGGTGAATGTGCATGGTGTTTGTTTTGTTTATTTGGTGGCCACACTTGTTTTTTCTGCTATCGCTATGGTTGTGGATGATAGTGAGCCGGGGAAGGTTGAATCGGTATGACGCGCGAAATTAAGTTTCTGGCCGAGGAACTAGCGTACATCAATCTGCAAAAGATGGAAAGTTAAACAACAGTTACGGCGTAGTGTGAACAAGGTATGAAAAAGGAATGCTTAATTAATGCTATCTTTTGTTTTTGGCGTGGCATTAGTTTCGGTTTTAATGGGTGGTTATGTAAGGGCACATACTGAGCGTCAATACGAAATGTGCCTCTGAGGTCATGAGCTCACATTGTGACTCATGTCGAGTAATAGTGAAT
>CALYDF020010207.1:0-10193 GCA_944474145.2 Dicrocoelium dendriticum
CATACATTTTACAAATGCTAAATCATTGTTCATTGTGCAACTGTTCGTGTTACATTCCTAACCCTACGATCCCCTTAGGGAAGTTGCAAATATTTGCTGCTTTCTAGTTTAGGAAACCTCGAGAAATGTAGCTTAATTCTGTAAGTGCAAAGACCTTCCTATTGTCTTCAATTTCATTTACACATTTACCAGCTGCGCAACTGCGTCCGGAGGAACTACTGCAGGGTAGCCTGAATGATGACATTAGTAATTACTAGTGATAGACCCAAGGTCAAAAATAGCTGCTTCTCTTCCAATCGAATAAACTGATAACTCGCCAGAACTGCTTTTAGAAATCTGTAAAAGTCCTGCTGCACAACTAATTTGCAAGAAGGAACGTAACACCTGCAATTACTGTGAGCAGTTAAGGTGACGTGGTAGGGATTTTCATAAAGTTAATTCAAGTCATGCCAAAGTATCATTAATGCACCTGGTAGGTGCATTTTCAACATGTTAAACTGTCACTGCGGATGGTGATGCGTATGAACTTGCTGTTATAGAAAAAATAATGTGCATAAAAATTTTACCTATATATAATTTGAGAAATTAATTGCGCATGATATTGATAGTTTTGGTTTGGTCAGCAGACAAGCGGGACAGGTACGGTAGCATCGAATTGCGGCAAGATGCAGTAAGTGAAAATAACATCTTAAGTTTGGAGCGGGTAGAGGAAATAGATGGTGCATTTGAAAGGTCACAATGTAGTGGATGAAAAAGGTCATTTAGAATTTTGTATGAAAACTGTTACAAGCGTCCAGTTGCTTGTTAACAATACAATCCGCAAAAGACTCTCTAGTCAATTCGCTGCATCTGGAAGTAAGCGTTATGGACCGTAAAATCCATGAGTAGTCTTTCTGTGTATCCCAGGTAAGATCACAGGGGAACAGTAAAGCCAATGTGGCAGTATACATGCAATCGCAAGTCTAATAATCAAATCACGAAGTGTTAAAATTATGTAAATTTGAAGAGCATAAATGATAAACGTCTATCCTTACAAAACGTTTCCGTAACTTGAATTGACCAATACAAGTTTCGAGATAAAAAGGCCCATAGCAATTTACTACTTGACGATCTGCGTATGAACTGATCATTCACCACCAATATAGAAGTGGTGTCAAAAACAACTTAAACTAATGCAGCGAAGGTTTATGACTGTATAAAAGCGAATGCTTGACATGTCACGTACGATGGTGAGAGTTAAAATAGCAAAATAAAAAATCCATGTCAGTAAAAGTACCTGTGAAATACATGACTCACTAACGGGTTTAAAATAGTATATAAGCGAATATTCCTGCCTGCATTATAGGGGGTTATAATGCCGTCCACTGTTTGTTGTTTACTAGTGCCATCATCTGATGGTCACGGGCTATATCACGTAGTGTAAATTTGTCAGTGTAGTCAAGGCGATTTTTGATAAGGGATAAAGTAGGAACACTACTTACATTTGTCGGTAGGGCGTTCAAAGCCATGACACTCGAAGGGAGAAGAAGTTTCGTCGACATTCCAGTCGGTTGTCCTGCGTGACCAACTTAAACTGATGACCCCTCATAGATGTGTTTTACCTGAGTTTCAAAAGAATATCATGGGTGGTTAGCGTTTCTCAGGATCAGATAAACCAGTTTTGAGATCGCCTCTTAGATACCGGTAACGTGTGCTGTATATTTTGAGCGATTTCAGTCTAAGTGAGTATGGAAAGCAGGACAAACCTCTGACTTCCTTTGTTGCTATGAGTTGCGCGGTGTCGACAGCTGTGAGGTGGTGCTTCTTCTAGGGTTGCCACGATTGAATAGCCTATTCCGTGTGCGGCCTCACGTATGCGCCAAACATTTTCGGAAAGATCAAGGCGTCAAACTTCCCGAACACTGCGAAAAATGCCGAAGTATTGGTTTACTTTCTTTGAGGCATTTTCAGTCTGCCCCAAGCACCCAAGCTCCTTTTGCACAAGCACGCAAAGATCGCACTCATGCAAAACCCTCTGTAGAATTTCTGGTCCTAGGCTCGGAAAAACGCGAATGCTAAGTCACGACATGTATAAGGGTTCAAAACCCGGGATCCGGACCAGGACCAAAGCGCATGCTCATCTAAACCCTTTTGAAAAGTAGATGTTCTAACGGTTGTAGTTAAGCATCCCAATACGACAGCGTCAGCATAGTTGCATACAATAAAGTAAGATGGTATGGCGAGCTTTCCAAGTATAGAGAAAATAAAGCGGCTCCCTGCAAAACACCTGGACTACAGAATATAGCAGATGACTTCGCTCCATTACACTGGGTGAATTGAGTGCGGATTGTAAAGTATTCCATAACCACACTGTAACCACTTGTTGAAACTTCATTTGCAGACAGCTGATTGAGCAGGATTGATGTCTTAACACAACTGAAAGCATCTGTGTCGTCTAGCGACAGAAGCCGTACTGAACTGTATACCGACAGAACCAATTTGAAAATTATTTGAGGCATTCAACGGACAATCCCTTTTTCATTTCTCTGGATCGCTTTGGATACAGTTGTTAGGAGATCGGACACTCCCAGGTAATATTACAACCTAGCTTGATCACTTATGTTTGAATACGTCATTTTGAAGTCTATTTAATCGATGGACCGAATTCTCCTAGTCAACGGGATGCTATTCTTACAGTTCAGCAAAATTACTGCATTTTGTAGATTTCTAGGTGCAGGATCTCAGCAAGTTCAAAGAATATTATGGGGACTAGGATAGAAGTGCAAAATTCATGAGCAATTTCTCCGCAAAAGCAAAAGCTTCCACTCCCAAAGCAGTTGATTGTGAGCATCGGCCACACACACAGCAGGGCCCTCTTAAGTTTCCACTACTTGAGGGTTTAAAAAATCTCAACTTTCGATATTTTATTCGACAACAACCAATAAAAATAAAGTTACAGGAATCATAAATATTTACTCAGAAAGTCTTTGGCATTCCTTCAATAAAAATTGTATCAAAAGTTTGCCCTACAAAAAAGCGTCAAGATCGTTAGATACATCATCATCATCATACACGTTAGCTAGAGGTGGGGAACACCTCAGCTACTGTGCCGCAATACATAGAAAAAAGGAGAAAAAAATGCAACTGGTACAAGCCGGCTGAGCTACCGGTAACGGATGGGCATCGTTCCGGTAAGCTACCAGCCGGCTGCTGTGCACCAAAAAAATTACTATGCAAAATTACATAAGGCTAAATAATGAGATCGTGGTTGGAAGGGGAGGCTAAGATGGGTGCGGTGGGACAAACAAACTCACAGCACGAACGCCACTGAGGTTGGCTCCTAGGCATATCAGCAAGTGTGTCCAACCAAACGTGTTCATCGTCTTTCGGACCCCAACTAGGGAGCCGTGACGCTCCAACCGAGGCCAGATCAGAGGTGACGGCCTTCATTCCTCTCGACCAAGTCATCGCTTGGCCACCCATCCTCTTCTTCCATCCACACCCGCGGCGCGCAAACAACGCACATCGCGGGAGTCGGTGGGCTGACATGCGTAACACGTGAACGAGACATCGGAGACTGGTGCGTGAAATGACGGTGCTGAGCGGTTCAGTTCCTTTGGCTGTGCCTTAAACAAGGCGTCGAACACGCTGGTTGCTCACGCGGTGTTCCCACCAAATGTGAGATAAATTACGAAGGCACAGGTGGTCGAACGTAACTAGCCTCTTCAGGTCCGCTGCTTTAAGGGGCCAGGTTTCACAACCGTGCAGTAGGGTCGAACGTAAGGCTGCATTGTACACTCTACCCTTCAGGGCGAGAGTGATGTCACGCCGGAGCCATAAGTGGCGAAGGTTAGCAAAAGCGCCCCGAGCTTTTGCTATAAGATTCGTGTTCTCATCTTCATTCCCACGGCCGCTGATGCAACTTCCCAGGTAGTTGAATTTTTGAACGACTTCTAGCTGATCCCCACTAACGGTCAGCGTAGGAGGCGGTCCTGTGCAATCTTCGAGGGACGCTTTGCACTTCCAGGGTTCGAAGCAAAGCCCGAAGCGGTTGACAGCTAGTGCTAATCTGTCCAGTGCCGCTTGGCATGTTTGTGAGCTGTCACAGATTAGGGCAATGCCATCAGCATACTCTAAGTCAAGCAGTTGTTCTCTTAGGAGCAGATCCACACTTTCTAAGTCGTGTCCTGTAAACGCGATTTCCATGACTTCGTCAATAGCGAAGTTGAAGAGGAAAGGTGACAGCAGGCATCCTTGTCTCACACCTCTGGAAATATTAAAGGGCGACGACAACTTGCCGTAAGACCTCACGCTGCCAGAGCTACGCGCGTATAATTATAGGATAATATGTACATATTTATCAGGTACACATTTCCTGAGTAGACAGTCCCAAAGTGCATGTCTATACAGCAAATCGAATACACCTTTGAAATTGAGGAACACGACAACGGTGGATCTCCAATATAGGTGACAGTGCTCCAACAACTGACGCAAGGTGAAGTTGTGGTCAATGCAGCCACGACCTCGACGAAATTTGGCCTGCTCTTCACGAATCTGGCTTTCACGAGTGCCAGTCAGTCTGCGAAGGATGTCACAGGCAAGCAATTTGGAGGCGATGGAGATCAGACTGATTCCTCTATGGCTGCCGCCTTCCGATCTTGAGCAGCCCTTGAAAGTTGGGACTATGACGGAGCGGCTGCAGTCGATTGGGACAGTTTCCTGCTCCCACAGTTTGACTAGTAACTCGTGCAAATCATCTACAAGAGCAGGACCCCCGAATTTGAGGAGGGCTGGAGGAAGATAATCAGGTCCCGCGGCTTTATTTAACTGCAACAGTCCGATCTCACGCTCGATTTCTGAGCGAGAGGGTGGATCCAAATAAGCAGCCCAGGGAGCGTGGCGATCAATGGCTATCGAAAAATCTAATCATTCCGACCAATTAAATTGCCTCTTAAATTGCTAAGCCCAACGCTCTAAGCGTTTTGATATGTTGTGGATAGGCTGTCCACTCTCGTCACGTATAGTTTCACTAACACCAGGTCTCCTGCTGCCCGTTTCCCGTATCAGACGGAATAACTTACGATGATTACCAAGGGCAGCGGCCATTTCCATCTCTGATGCACTATGAGACCACCAAGATTCGCGGTCTCTCTTCAGGCTAGCACGGAGTTTTGCCCGGAGCTCTTTCGAATTTCATTGTGTTCGCTTCCAGCTGGAATATTCCGGCGAGCATCTATAAGTTCCGGAGACTGTGAAGAGACCCAATGTCCATCTTGGCTATTAGACTTACCACATGAGGATTTGCCTGCTCCTAGTAAGGTCTGGTGAAATTGTGACCAGCGATCTTCAATTGCATCTAGTGAGCGTTTATCCAAATCGCATGACAGCGTACTTCGATACGCATTCAGAACAGCTGGTTTCGCCAGTTGACAGCTGTCAATGCGCTCACAACATCGTCGTGGGCGTCTGCCAAAGCGCATACGCAGGTCAGCACACACAAGTGCATGGTCGGTGTCCACACCTTTGCCCCAAATCGATCGACAGTTCTGGATGCAACCTCTCCATGGGCAACTTATCGCAATGTGATGGATACGCCTGCATAGCTGGTTCGAGGCTGGTGGGCGCCAAGTCTCCCTCCGGCGGGTGCTGTGTCTGAAATTAGTGCTCGCAAGCAATAAGCGAGCATCTTCACACAAATCTAGTAACCGCTCACCGTTATGATTACTGGAGCCTAGACCATGTAGGCCGCCAATACGCAACTCAACAGTGGATAATTTGCCAACTTGAGCGTTCAGATCCGCAGCCAGCACAACAGTGTCCGAGCTTCTTCTATGGCGAAGGAGCTCGTTCAGTTGACGATAGAAGTCGTCTTTTACCGAGTCATCGCTACAGTTTGTGGGTGCATAGGCAGCGATGATGAATAGACACCTGTTAGTCACACGCGACTTCGAAGCTTTGAACGAGCCAGCCAATCGGACCGCACACATCCGGCTACTGATTGGAATCCAATCAACCAGAGTAGCTTCAGCCCGGAGACTCAGGGCAATACCAACACCGGCTTGGCCGGTGCTCGAAGCTGCATCGTCACCGGATGGGCGCAATGAGAAAGTGCTGCTGGTGTTACCTGAAGGGGATCGCAGAGTGAGTACAGAGCTCAAATCTTGCAGGCGGGTCTCCGATAAGCAGCAGATATCGATCGAGAGGGTCTCTAATGTTCTGGTAAGTGCTGTCTGTTGACCGATCTGAAGCAATGTGCGTACATTGAGGCATGCCAATCTGAAGGGTGATCGAGGGCTCCAAATGGAAGCCGATGAACTGGAGTGGGCCGCTTGCTTGGACTTGGGCCTGTTAACAGTACAGGAATGACGCTCCGCGTTCACATATGAGTTGAAACTAAAAGACAAGCTCCTATTGAAGCAAGGTGGGGGAGGGCTGAGAATTGGGGTGTTGAAAACAGGGGGATAAAACTGAAGTTGGAACGGGACGATAAGGTTGAATAAGTGCGAGAAGGGGAATAAGTAGACGGGAAGGCTTGAATGGTAGCATCCAAACCCCTATCCACCCAGCCCGATGCAGCAGATAGGGCACCGTCGATTATCCTCTGGGGTGGTCAGAGCATCAGAAATTTGTTTGAAGTGCGATTCATTGTATTGCGTGTGCAGGATACTGTCAGGTTGCCTGGTCCTAGACAGGAGAACGATTAGGGTTCTCAACCTAAGCCTTTGGTTCAAAAACCTGTCCGCAAGGCAGCGGGTTTGGCATTGGGCTGAAAGCAGTCCGTTTTAAGGAATAAGGATCCACCCTCATTCCAACCCCAAACCTAGAGGACCAGGAGGCTGAGTTTGTCTGGCCTCTAACCACTGACCAATCTGGTATGAGTGGCTCTGAATGTGCAAAAATGCACCACCCAGTATAGCTCAATGGATCACTGAGGCACACAAACCATCGCACCACGGTAAGATCCAGCCTCATTGCGATCGTTAGATACACAACCAATACAATTGATCAAGAATTTAGTAACGTCGTTACGGAAGTCTAACCCACAAGACGCATCCGTTTCTCGATCCAACTACTGATCACATCCAATCAACAGTGGCAAAAGCCAAACAATCACCGGTGAGTCATGGCTATGGAACCATATATCGTAGCACCGATGATACACAAAATTGCTCTTTATTGCACTGCCTTACCTTTCGATCCCTCTGTATCAATGATACCGGTCCCATCCACCATTATTCTATCCACCCACTGAGAGTAGCCCCGGTTATAACAAGCAGATAAGTAGATTTCTTTTCGTCATATTATTCTAGAGGTACAAACACTTTATTCGTCAGATCTTAAAGGATTGAAATTATAAATTTCATTACGAACGGATGCTGGTAGTACATTTTTCATTACCAATCTTTCCTTCATTGTATTCCGTTATAAAGTATAATACTGACACTCACAAACGTGCGCACCTAAATCAGTGGATCCTTTATAGAGCATCAAACAAATTGACGCCAGGAATAAAAAGCCTTTCATTAAAAAATATGCTAAATTAGAAATGTGTCCTTAATTTCACTGGTTTGATCGACGCTTCAGTTTTTGTTACAGTAACTCCTGCGCTTCATTTCCTGCATGTATTATTACAATTTATTACTCAATTGAGAATTGAAATTCACGTAAAAACCAATGACTGATACATATATGGCTACGTGATCTGTTACTTTCATAAAAAACTTACGCGGATGCTAAGAATCATTTCATGTTGTCCGATCATTTTCCGATGCGACTCCCACCAAACCCACTTGCTGTTGTGCGAAAACATGGGTGATGCTTTTTAGATAATAAAGCTGAAGACATTTATGCGTTGCATATGTGGAAGAAAAAAACGTGCCAATTCGCAGGTCTTATAAGCCCAATCAGCTCATAACTTGTGAGGAAGGTGTTCAACGCGAAGGGTGTTACTCTGAGTGAATTCATCATGAGCTAGTCCAGTTAATGAAAAGATCTTAAAGGAAAATGTGTTGCGACAATACCAATTTCCTTATGTAAAAGATAAGATTTAGACAAAAGTTCTTCACAGGTTTTCTCAAGCAGACAGCCAGCACACACCCGACAAAGCACTGTACGCGCGTTTCATTCTTTCGGGAATCGTTAGCAGTGCGCATTCCATCGGACCCTGGTAGGGCTGGAACCCGCAACTCACTAGTTTCCAGTCCGTCGTTTAGTCCTTTGAGCTACGGGGACGGCAGCGACCATCGTGAATACGTTACTAGATAGTAAACGGCACTATATCACATCTAGTAACTTATTCACGATGGTCGCAGCCATCCCCCTGTAGCTCAGTGGTCGCAACAACAGACTGGCAACAGTCGTGTTGCGGGTTCGAGCCCTACCAGGGTCCGATGGAATGCGCAATGCTGACGATTCCCGAAAGGATGAAACGCGCCTACAGTGTTTTTCCGGGCGTGTGATGGCTGTCTGACTGAGTCTAGATGTGACGAATTTCTACCTATACCATTCAACTCGCCCTACTACTTCTTTGTAAAATAAGATATCATGACTTCCACTGGCTGTGCCTTCAAACTTGTCCCTGTTCAATAATTCGTGTCTAAAATATTTACTAACACACGCTTTTCGGTACCGCATCGGAAAAATTTTGTCTTAACTTTTCCATATTTTACTCTGCATGGCCTGACATATTTGATTACATGTGCGATACTTTGAAATATTGCGTGCTTTCACGTATAAGAATTAGGCACTTTTACCTGATCAAGTCATAGGAAATAAGGTATAGCGAAGCAAAAGGAAGCAAGGGAATTTTTTACAAAATTAGCCTGCAAGATGGTGGGTTGCACCTAGGGGCAATTATATCGGAAATCTTTTACTCAGTGTTAATACCCTATGGCTATTTAGAAGTTCAGAAGACTTCCAAAATTATCGTAAATATTCAGCGTGGGCATCATTATGCTACAGAAAACATGGCTTCATGTTGATGTTGGTGGTGAATTCGTAATACACGACGAAGTTAGCAATTAGCATGTCGTCCGCCAGTGTACACAGGAACCGCGCTGGTTGACTTGTTATTTACATATATTCTTCATGGTGAACATGGATTAAAAGCATTTTTTGATATAGTTCGCAAACCCGTAAGCAGTCTGTTCGTGAGATGCAGCCCAAAACTCCTAAATGGTTGTCGCTTGATTGTATTAGCAAACATCTATATTTCTCCCAGCTTTCCCAGCTTCGAAGTCGACGATTGTTGCGGCGGAATCACCACTTTGGTCCTCGCTTACCTGGGATTCCTTGTGCATAGATGCCGGCCGTTTTAAAAACTGACACCAAATTCATAACGGTTCTTGTGCAAAAGTATATTGCGTGATCTCCAACCAGGTTATATACAATTGTTGACAGGTTATTTGTTAACAGCCTGAGAATCTCCTCTGTCTGTGATCGGACACTGCAGCTATGGTAAATTTATCGTTATTTATAGCATATGAACCATACATATTTCACCGTTTACAATGAATAAAAGTTATGGCGGAGACAACACTTTCCTCAGAACATTCAACGATCGCGTGAAATCATTGCCTTCATAAATTTTAGTTCAGTTTACAATGCGGACAAACCGAAACACTATGACCAGTTAACTGGCTACTTAAACATCTGCTTCACCAACTGCCGTCAGTTGCAAAATATTTTGTTCGTGTCGATAGATTCGCTCGTCAAAGTAGCAATTGACTGCGCATTCTCAAATAAAAGGCTTTTGAACACATCAGTAAAATATCCGTCGATTAATGTAGAAATCGAATTGCGTCAACTCGACCACGTCCACGTTCAAATTATAATTATCGTGAAATATGCGCAATGTTAAAACTGTTAAGCAGAGTCATTCGCGAGGTCGCACAATCAGCTGCGAGTGTAGAAGAGCTAAACTGTTTGTTATCAGGAAAGCACTTCATTATTTGCTGTATACACAGCGGTTTCAACTGCGTTCAGATAAACCACATTCTGTTAACAGCATAGAAGTACACAAATAATTAACCGGATTGCTATCAAAAAACACTTCCTCTAGACAGGTTATCTGTTATCGTTCTCAAGGAGCTTGCAGATAACTTGACACAGCCACTTGCCGACTTGTACACAGTGTACTTTAAGAAACATAATATAGCTGAAAGTTGGCGAAGCGAAAGCATAACACTGGTGCCAAAGAAAGGCGAATGTAAATA
>CALYDF020010208.1:0-10153 GCA_944474145.2 Dicrocoelium dendriticum
CATCTTCACATTGCTGATTTTCGATGCACCTTATCATAGGCTGTCAATGCTCCTTGAGTATATCAATAGAAATGCTTTTGTATTCAATCCGAGTTATTTTCAGTATTTGCTGATTAATAAAGAATCAGATATCCATTTCCTGGCAGCACGTCAAATAACGATATCACCCAAAAGGCAATTCGCGGAATAGGTATGTGGCATATATATAATTAGGTCTAAATTCCTCTGTGAACCGGTAATGTTTTGGAAAAATTTTCTTCATAGTGAACCGGGTAGGATACAGGCCTACATTAGCTGACCAAAGCGCATGGATCGTGCATTCGTGCGTCACTAGCCTAACCACAAACCTGTAATTTTGCGCTGCAGCTCAGCAAAACAGACCAGCTGACTTATCCCAGCACGTGTTTGTTTGCGTGATGAAAGTGTTTTCAGTCTTTCCCGTGCGATAGACAAGATTATTTTTCCTAGCACCTAAACTGCTCCAACATGATGGATGTGTTAGATTAGACGGCTTGAGAATTTCTGCCGTTTACAAGCCCTGTCAAATTTAGCAAATCAAGTGTCCATATGCCAACCGATGGCTAGCAAAACGCGAGTGAGTGAAATTGACAACAAAGCCGCTGATTCGGAGGAAGTAAAGAGCTTTATTCTGCTCTTCGAACAAGGTATTTTATATGACAGATTTCGGTAAGATGCAGTGACCAGTTGGTCGATCATACTAGTGCATCGGAATCAGCCATTTTCGATAGGATGATGTAGTTTCACAGGGTAAAATATATTTCGTGGTAATAGTGAGTTCCTTTAATCTATTTTGTTTAAGTAATGAGAAGATATAGGTTGCGTCATGTCAAAACTTCGATTCTTCTCATCAGTCGCAAATACACTAAGCACAAAATACATACACCGCTTGATCTGCGAGACAAATGGTAATATCTATCAATATGTTGCAATCAAGACCAATACGATCTGACTGATTGTTTGAAAGGGATCAAAATCAGCAATTGTGATGACGAAAAGAACTTTCTACATTTCAGGGATGAAGTCTTTTTTACTGGGCGGATGGAATATTTATTTAAATACAATATCGAAAGATAACATCTTGACGGCAAAGCAAGTGGAAAAGAAACTCCAGAACTTTTAGGTGCATAGATGCATCACTTATTTATGATAAAGGGGACTGAAGCCGAAAACGCACACATCCAGAATAGGTGGTGCGCCGAAATTGCACGGAGCAGGCAACCCGATGCATCCAAGTATAAACAACCTGAATTAGCCCAACGTTACTATGTGACTGACGAAACTCCTAAATCCCGTGCGTAAACTCCTGGCTATGTACTGCCTGAAAAACTCTTGAGTAGGTTCCGAGTCTTGAACAATGGTCGCTGGACGCGGAGATCATGTAGCCAATCGATATGGATACATTATTCACAAAATTGCCACTACTGCATACGCTCGACTATTTGTGTCATTGCTTCCCGGATAAAAACACGCTCGGGGGCCTACCTTTGGAGTATAGTATATATATGTATATACATACATATATATATATATATATAGGTCTTTGTCTAAAATATGTGAAATTGTTCCTAAGATGTGTACAGATCAGCAAGTTAATTGATGATCATGGTCCTGCACGTGGATCTATTGACGATAATCCTTCTCTTTTTTATAGTTTTAATCCATCTTGGAATCTTTCATCGAGTGCTTTGCTAGATGAGAACATGAATAGTATCAATTTCCGGACGAAATTAGTCTGGAATGATGTGGTGCTTTACACGCACTGATTGTGCATGTCATGTTGTTCCATATGCCATAAGTTAGAGCGCATGGATGTTTGATCCATTGGTTCAAATAGCGTATATTTTTGTTGCGGAGTCTTTGATGTGTGTCTTGTCTCTACTCTAAACTAGGCTGGTAGCAGTACGTTTTCCGACTTCACAGTGTTGGGAAGCACCATGTTTTCTTTCAGGAGCTGTAGCGAAAAGGGCTCGATGCCAAGTACCTCAAAACGTTCGTGGTAGTCGAGAGTAGTTGTACTACTCAACAGGCGTTTGGTGAATGATCTGTAAATTTTTTAAAACTTCCCTGTGCAAAGCAGAGTATGCAAACATATCGACAGTGTCGCTCTGAGAAGCCCCCTGAAACAAGTTTTGGCAGATATCTTTATCTTCTTGATATAAAGGCAAGTTGGTAGTAGCATTGATGAAGCGAAGTTTTCTTATGGTATTTGGAAGACATTCTATTCTTAACATTCGTAACTAATTTCCTGCGGTTGTAGACAGTCCTGAACTCAATTAATCCCAATCTATCGGTATTTTATGAAGCAGAACAACACAGTGGCCGGTCGATTTGAATATACTCACTAGGAGATGGGCCGTAGACACGTAGCAGCGTTCCTTTCAGCGAAATGTGACTTGAGTAGGCAATACAATCACACTTCCACATTCAGCGTGGCCTAGTAGAAACCCTCTTCTACACAGCCACACTGATTTTCAGCTTAAATGTTGAAAACTGAGGAGGAATTTTTGCAGAACTTTTTGCTTATTGGGTAATCTAAAATTTCATCCAAATCCATAGCAACTCTAGATAATGCGAAATGTTTAAATTGGCCGTTGCTGCTCTCCACAAAAACATTGTTTGTTGCGCTATCTACTACAAACGCATCAATTTTGTTTGAATGTTTTTATGTATTCTTCGGCTGGATAATTGCAAGGTCACTGAGGTCGCTCAACTCCACCAATTCTTTGAAAAGGTATCCGAGACACCACGCATAACCCGCGGTGTGCTGCTTTTATCCAGTTGAAACAAGCTCTCAATAAACGTTTAACAAATGTTGGCCTCGTCAACTGGAAGAAGAATATTATAATTCGTTCAATCAATGTGCGCTCGTTTCTCTAAGCTTCGGGACTGTTTAGTAAAGTGAGATAGGTGCACTCTTACTTATTCCGTTTTCAAAATCGTAAGTCTCAATTTTTTGCTGATAATGTTTATATCAAATTTTCAGTAGATTGACTTAAAAACTTAAAATACATCTATCTGGGTGCGTAAAAGTTCTCTAGACTTGACGACTTGACTTGACTAGCAACAGATGATGCAACAAAAACTGAGCGAATCCTAGGATGTAACGGAGTCCGTCATCATCATTCACAATGCTCTCATGTCAACACAACCTCAGATAAACCAGGAGACAACGTACAATTACTAGCTGTACAATAGAAATCTGGTAATTTTGTCAATAATTACAGGGTTGCTAATCAGGGATAAACTACTTCGGTTATGTGCGCCAATCTCTTGAGGCAGTAAATTAGTTTTCCATAACATTGAGTATGATGTGTTGATTGCCGTTGATACTTTTATCGCACGTTATGACTGTGTATGCGATTTTGCAATGTATTAGTGGATGACGGGAAAAAGCGAAATGTTCGCATAACCCAAACTACGCCACACTTCTGTTTTGATAAAATGCGACCTTGTGCTACCAACGGCACTACCTGAAGTCTCAGATCTAACTCTTATCCCCCCCAGTTGGCCAAGTGGATCAAAACACACTGATGCTCACGTGGATGCAGATGTTACCTAACCATAACTGAAGAGTCCATCGTCCAAACATCTGGCGCACAAATCTGTCCTGCCTAAGAACCGCGCCTTACACACAGAACTTGATCAACTATCAATACTTGATTTTGGTCGTAGCTGGAATCGTCTGCGTGTAAAAATGAACTTCATCATTGAGCAGTTTGTCCCAAACTCCAGAATAAATCCGATCAAAAGATGCCCCCTTAGATTGATCGGAACCTGCAGCTTCTCAGGAGTCAGCAGAGGAAACCGTGAGCCATATTCAGCTTCCCTCAAATAGCATTGGAATATTCGAACTACCAGACACTCCGGAACCAGTGTTTTCAGCTAAAGGCTGAGGAGAAACAAACTATAAACTTAGTTTGACAGAGAAATCCTTATGTATACTAAAAAATACTTGCTAATCTCAGCAAAGGAATCAAAGCTGGTTGCGGCAAACCCGCTGTTATCCGACCCGTCAGGTATCGCGATGTATGAAGAAGGATATAAATCGCAAATCCTGGCTAGGCAATACTCCCATGTATAATCGCCAGTAGCTTACCTGCCAACATACACGGATCGAAGCACCCTTACCATCCAGAACTTATTGAATTCGTCCCTGACATATTTTACGACACCTCTACTTGAACTGAACCCGAACTCCTCATCTGAACCTAACGGTCTGCTTCCTCTTCTCCTCAAGACATTAGATGACTATTTTGTTTCACCCATCTGCCAAGTCTTTCAGCTCTCTTTGCAGACTGCTTATCTACCCATCGACTGGAAAACTAAGACTGTAATTTCCATGTACAAAGAGGGAAATTATCAGGACTCTGTGAACTATCATATTTCAAGTCCCGGAAGACCATATCACAAGTGCTCTACAGAAGCATTGTGACGAAAATCATGTCACTCCCACCACCGGAATGGTTTTCAGAATGGTCGTTCCTGCTCCAGCAACCTGCTAGTAGCAGGAGAAAGGTGGGTGAGCATAATCGATGCAGGGTAGCGCAACGGTTTTTTAAACGACTCTGTGAAAAGAGGACATCTAGCAGATGTTAACATTTCTATGGTCTCCTCAGTGCCAAGAAAATGTCAGAAAATGTATGCATTTACAACTGGGGTAAGACCGGAAAAATGGAGACAGTTTGGAAGCCAGATATGCCACTCCTACATCCATGGGAGCCTTAAGCCTACGAACAACCGTTTTGCACACATAGCGCCGGTTGGTTCCTGCCGATCGCGACAGGCTCAGCGAAATATAGGATGCGGGTGTTATCATGTCTCAAAAAGGTTGTGAACTGTCGTAGGGTCCAATGGACGACAAGCTGATAATAAGTGTCTAACTATGGATGAGGCAGATGGTTTTCCTAAACAGATGGTAGACGAAGCAGAAGACTGGGAAATTTCACGCTGCATCCACTTAGGTACATGTTCCCTTACTCTGGATTTCAACTTACTCTCGGCACGGCCTATGTAGCCTGACTCGCAGCTACAAGTGAATTGGTAAATGCAGTGAGAAATGGCGTCGACAGGTTGGGTTTCCTACAATGGGTAAACAAGCACATTTTTGGTTCCATTAATAAGGACGTCTTCGACAGCAAAATGTCCTATGAACAGCGGAAATCATTCGGTTGGCTGTCCTCATGGTGGCAAAATAACTTTTAAACAGTAGTTTTATAAAGATCTTCTTGTTAGCACCAGTGGGGACCTTCTCTCTCGCCACACTCTGCTGGCTATGTTTTCCGATAAATCGGTGAGGATAACCGTTTACAAGAGCGTACCAGTCAACAGCTTAGGTTCCTCTTTCAGTCATTCGGGAATGCATGCTTTTATTGCGCGATTGAACAAGGACTTGAGTAGTGTCCGGTTGTACCACGTTGGAGAGAAGCTGGTGAAATGCAAGTACGGCACAGACCATGTCGGTTTTCGGTTAACAGATCGCTTGATGAGACCATTTTCGTTACGACTAATCAGTACTTCCAAAGGTGAGAGACAGTTGTTGCATGCTTCTTCGCTGGTTACTCTCCAATTTGTATGTACACTATTAAAAAGTTAGACAAGCCGTGAAATCTCTGTTATTGATGAAGAGAACACAACAATATCGTCCACGTAGCGTTTGTATTAGGAAAGGCGGAAATTGCTGCACTCATCTTTATCTCTATCATGGACATGAAGAAATCCCCTTATACTGGACCCAATGCACTCCCCATTGCTTCACCATCTCTCTGGCGGTATGAGGTGTCTCGAAAATGTAATAGGGTATCTTTTAACAGCTCACTTGGTATTGGAAGAGATAGGCTGGAATGGTCTGCAAACTCACACAGATAGTCAATGGTCTCACGTGGTGGAACGTTTGTACACAACGATTGTAGAGCTAATGAACACATAACAATTTCTGACAAATCTATGCTGTCAAGAGTGTCGATGAATTCAAAGGGGTCCTTGATACTGTGTGAAATAGCAAGCTTCTTGAACACTGTAAGAATCTCCACAAGCCAGTGAGCAAGCTTGTGTTGCGGAGAATTTACCATTGATAGAGACGGTCAGAGATGTACCAATATTGTGAGTCTTCGGTAACGCGTACATATGCTGCATGGTTGAGCCACCCGGTTTTGGGTTAGTATACTTTCTCTTCTCCATCTTTCGATGTGCAAGAAGTATTTGTAGGTTATTTGTGGTACGACCTTACACAGCACCAAGATCGTTCACTCTTTGAGACGTCTAAATTTGTTGACCTCGTTAAGTATAACCTGCATCGTTTGCACGTAAAACGCCATGTTCATAACAACGGATATGGAGCACTTGTCCGGTCAAAGTACTACTATATCTTTGGTCTTCGGCTCCCGAAGTGCATGAAGATGACGTTTTGTTAGTGCAAGCGCTTTCTTCACAGGGGTCAACATGAACTCATGCGCAATAGCGGCTAATTTTTTTAAACCAGCTAAGTTAATCTGAACTATCCGACTGCAGATCTGTTAACTGATCAAAGAAGTTCTCAAACTGCGCCACACTTAAAAAACAGGTTTAGCGTAGCAGGAGGAATGTTATAATCCAATTCGAGAGACAAAGTCTATAATTTTAGGTTATCCAACTGGACGTTTGACAAGTTCAACACATACTCACTGGGGTCACGAGAAATGGTTATCCACCAATGAGTACGTCAGGCGAGATCGCAATATAGTAACGCATGGTCATCCACTGTCTTGATGTCATGCCAGATCTCGCCGCCGTCTGAAAATATTACAATAGAACAATGGTCTTATACAGGTAACAAAGCTAATGCTTACTAGGTCTCACAGGATAGTTATTATGAAACTTTATAATATAAAACCGTAATTGTTAGCAATATTTGGCTTACACCCATGAGCTCACCGAATTATACGCTGTAAAAGCTGTAACTCTAGGGTAAATTCATAAGCAATGACGACAAATGGGATGTTGGTAACAATCGTACATCCTCCTCGTGTACACATGCAAGAGGTGCAAAAATGGAACGTAATCCAAAATTTGATCAGTAATAAAATAGCTTACACGCATTTATGCTTATCCATGGGTAATCAGACATGTAAGATGGTGCAACTAAATAAGTGCACGGTCAACTCCGGCTTTAAACTCGACCGGAATGGGAACACATATGACAGGTTCCGTTAAGACATTCCATGTTCTGAAACGCGTACAGAACAGAAATTCTGACGGCATTCTAAACGACTGTGTAGCTTTACCAGATTTAGAAAGGCGCCTCTCAAACTGCTGTTGTGCCTGAGCTCTAGCAAGTAGCGGCACGTGTGCTTGGGATCTCTCAAATTCCGGTAAGTCAAAATTAAGCCTCAGCGCAATCGCCGATACTATCCGCTGATGACCTTGAGCATTTGAAGTCCACATTCCTGCGACAAATTGTACGGATCCTTGACATTCTTGGTTTTCCGGCATTGGGGTATCTTCAAGGCTGTGAGATCTCTCTTCAGCCATGACTGTGGCGGTATATATGAACGTAGAGGTTGCGGAAATATCTAAGGGTCAAGGCATTCAAATGCACGCTACAGGAGGCCAACATTTTGGATGCACCGCATTGAGGCCGTTTCATCCTGATTCGAGCATCCAAGGTCGAGCTGGACAAAAACACTCGGGCACTTCACACCAGCAGATAGATGAAGCTGTTGGTTGACGAGTTTGTAAGAGTACACCGACTTGTATCGTAAGTGCACAACTCTAAATTTGTCCACATTGAAGGGAAGTAGATTCTGGGTTGACTTTGCTTATACCTAATCCAGATTGGCTTGAAGTACTGCCGTATCATCTGTTGTATTGATGGCCCTTTATACTTTGGTGTTATCGGCATAAAGTAGGAAGTTTGAGCTTACTAGGTGTGTGATGTGGTTAGTATACGTCTAGAACAAACGCGGTCCAAGTACCAATTCCTGTGGTACTCTGCGTTTGCATCGGATGGAATCTGACGATGATTCACTTACACGTAATTTCAGTTAATCGTGTAGCAAAAGGATTTAGGTCCATCCTAGGAGAGGAACAGTAATAACAAAGATCTGGATTTTGAAGAACAGTACATTATGGTCTTACCGGTCGAGCGCCTTTGAGAATTCGTGAAAGACTACATTAACTCCTTTGCCAGAGTCGACTGATTCAACCCAGCTGGATGGTGCAAAGCAATTTTTGCTTTCAAACGATATTCACTTTCCTACTTTAGTGTTAACGCTAATACGCAATATACTAGTGGACTTGTAGAAGACATCGGATAGAACAAAGGTAAACCAGACGTATTTTATTGCATTATGTCGGTTCTAAAGACCTTGACGCACTTCGAATGAGACCGGTCAAAGCAGTTTGTAAAATAAACCCACATTTTACTACCTTAGCCTAAGTTTGATTAGCAAAATTTACTTCGTTTCGGGTTCCGCAGTGGTGGTCATTATGCCCGATTTCCTTAGGAGAAATCCAAGATATCAGACACAGACGGTAATTAGACCAACCAATGCGAACTCTAAAATGATCCAAAGAATTTCCACCGAATTTGAACAAATTGAAACTGCAGTAGAGATACACAATTCACACAGAAAATCACCTATGGCACAGTAAACCTGAAGCAAAAGTGGGGTCCAGCACGGTAAAGCAAAAATCAGCGGCGTCCGTGGGTTCCTCCAAACGTCCATTGATGATTATCAGGAATATACGTGGTTTCAGTAACCATCCTTGTGGTACACCATAATGAACTTTACACAACTGGGAAATTGAGCTACGGACTCTCATGTTCAACCGATAATGTATGAGGAACTGAAGCATCCAATCCAGCACAATTTCAGCGATTTCACAAGTTGAAGCTTGTGAAGTTGAATGCGGTGGTTATGACAGTTGAGCGCTTATGAGAAGCACATTTAGACCACATCAACTCCTACTGTGGCATCGGCTGATTCCGTCCAGCCTGCTCTGGTTAGCATAAATTTTGTAGTGCGACTCCAATTTTAGCAGAATGCCTACTAGTGTGACAATATTATTTGGTTACTCTCATACGATCCCATAAGCTCCACCGTGTTACTGTCTTCCCTTACTTTGGAAAGCACAGACAGCGCTTATTGAACGGTAGATCGACAGCTCTTCACGGTTTCCAATATTCTATATAGAAGTAAATATTCCATATCTTCAAAACAATGCTAGGAGGTGAACTCTGTTAGAAGCGTGAGAATATCGGTTGGTGCAATTACAGAGGTAGTTGCACGTACACGTTTCGGGGTTGCGCAGACCAAGACAAACTCCAAAGTGAATCACGGCCCAAGTAGACTGTTTAGAAGAGCTATGGCTTACATTTGGCATCCAATATCACAGAGATCAGGCGGAATCGGATTTGGGCTGACGCGGGGCGTAATGCATGTTGGCTTTGTTATTTGGGAGCAAAGTTCCACTAATCCAAAATGTAAAGGAGAGAGTGGCACTAGTCTACACCATACAACGCTTCAGGGACCGCATGTTCAACCACTAAACCATCATCTTTACTAACCACAAGTTTTTGGCCTCCAGAGACATTCAGGTACTTCGCACTGTTCACCTCGTCTGCAGAGGAGGCGCATTCACCTTCAGAAACGACCAGTATATCCTTTATCCGTCAAGTTATTTCATGTATATTACTGATACGTTAGCAACGGTGTGCCTAACCAACTGAGTGTTAACAGGTTAAATTTTTGTTCTTAATTGGCAGCTGGTTGCAGTCGTCCAGAGGCTTTTTAAATAACTGCGATATATGGCACGATGCTGTAGCGTACTGAAGTAAGCAACATCACACTGATGGTCTGAGAAAAGTAAAAAGCTACCAAGGGATCCCACACTGTCCTTTCACTTTCGTGATAAACTCTTCAATCAAGTAGCCTACATTTCGAAGTAACCGGATAACAGTTTCCGAGACTAGGCAGCTTGAGCTTATAGATTGTTCCACTTGGAAGTCAGCAAAAGAGTGCAGATCCAGTGCACTACTGTTCCGATCAGGAATAGTCGCTAAATTATGGCATTCTGCACAACTTGCAGACTGCCTTGTCTGGGTTGCGCAACAAAATCCATTGACTCTTTGGATGCAGTTATAATGATTTGGGCA